>JAWPHD010007826.1:0-123189 GCA_037043455.1 Cyrtodaria siliqua | reverse complement strand
CGATCTTGCACACTATATAAAGTATATTTAGATTTTATGGCATATACTTTGATCTAGAAACTAACCCCGACTGATGATGTGTTGCACAAAGCAGATGTTGTGTAAATTACTAAATGTTGTCAAATCTCAGAATAAGGCTCAGGGAATTTATGTATTATGTACTTGAATACCTTTATATACAATTTTGTTTCCTCACTTGCGGCAGTTTCGGTCTTTGGCATAATACCTTCACATCAGACTGTGACACCGTGTGGTTACCGGGTATTGAATAGGACCACTGAAAATACCGCTAGAGATAGAGTGGTCGGACCCAACTCGACCACTCTAAACCACTTCTTAGATCTCTGACCGTACCTACATAATTGATCGAATGTAAGACAGATTTAAACAATTTAGCATAAACACATATTTTATTATTGTTGTAATTTATCATGAATAATTCTAACCAATATCGCATTCTAAATGCATTTGTTTATAGTTTGAGGGTGTATGAGTACTTTTAACTCTTAATTACGAGTATAGTTAACTGTGACTATAGTTTGAGGGTACATGTGTACTTTTAACTCTTAACTACGTGTATAGTAAACTGTGACTATAGTTTTTAGGGTACATGTGTACTTTTAACTCTTAACTACGTGTATAGTAAACGTTGACTATAGTTTGAGGGTACATGTGTACTTTTAACTCTTAACTACGTGTATAGTAAACGTTGACTATAGTTTGAGGGTACATGTGTACTTTTAACTCTTAATTACGAGTATAGTAAACTGTGACTATAGTTTGAGGGTACATGTGTACTTTTAACTCTTAACTACGTGTATAGTAAACGTTGACTATAGTTTGAGGGTACATGTGTACTTCTAACTCTTAATTACGAGTACAGTAAACTGTGACTATAGTTTTAGGGTACATGTGTACTTCTAACTCTTAATTACGAGTATAGTAAACTGTGACTATAGTTTGAGGATGTATGTGTACTTTTAACTCTTAATTACGAGTATAGTAAACTGTGACTATAGTTTGAGGGTGTATGTGTACTTCTAACTCTTAATTACGAGTATAGTAAACTGTGACTATAGTTTGAGGGTGTATGTGTACTTCTAACTCTTAATTACGAGTATAGTAAACTGTGACTATAGTTTTAGGGTACATGTGTACTTTTAACTCTTAATTACGAGTATAGTAAACTGTGACTATAGTTTGAGGATGTATGTGTACTTTTAACTCTTAATTACGAGTATAGTAAACTGTGACTATAGTTTGAGGGTGTATGTGTACTTCTAACTCTTAATTACGAGTATAGTAAACTGTGACTATAGTTTTAGGGTACATGTGTACTTTTAACTCTTAATTACGAGTATAGTAAACTGTGACTATAGTTTGAGGATGTATGTGTACTTTTAACTCTTAATTACGAGTATAGTAAACTGTGACTATAGTTTGAGGGTGTATGTGTACTTCTAACTCTTAATTACGAGTATAGTTAACTATACTCGTATAGTTTGAGGGTACATGTGTACTTCTAACTCTTAATTACGAGTATAGTAAACTGTGACTATAGTTTGAGGGTACATGTGTACTTCTAACTCTTAATTACGAGTATAGTAAACTGTGACTATAGTTTTAGGGTACATGTGTACTTTTAACTCTTAATTACGAGTATAGTAAACTGTGACTATAGTTTGAGGATGTATGTGTACTTTTAACTCTTAATTACGAGTATAGTAAACTGTGACTATAGTTTGAGGGTGTATGTGTGTACTTCTAACTCTTAATTACGAGTATAGTTAACTATACTCGTATAGTTTGAGGGTACATGTGTACTTCTAACTCTTAATTACGAGTATAGTAAACTGTGACTATAGTTTGAGGGTACATGCGTACTTTTAACTCTTAATTACGAGTATAGTAAACTGTGACTATAGTTTGAGGGTGTATGTGTACTTTTAGCTCTTAATTACGAGTATAGTAAACTGTGACTATAATTTGAGGGTACACGTGTACTTTTAACTCTTAATTACGAGTATAGTAAACTGTGACTATAGTTTGAGGGTACATGTGTGCTTTCAACTCTTAATTACGAGTATAGTAAACTGTGACGAAAGTTTGAGGGTACATGTGTGCTTTTAACTTTTAATTACGAGTATAGTAAACTGTGACTATAGTTTGAGGATGTATGTGTACTTCTATCCTTTTACTACGTGTATAGTAAACTGTGACTATAGTTTCAGGATATATGTGTACTTCTTACTCTTAACTACGTGTATAGTAAACTGTGACTATAGTTTGAAGGTACATGTGTATTTTTAACTCTTAATTACGAGTATAGTAAACTGTGACTATAGTTTGAGGGTACATGTGTACTTTTAACTCTTAATTACGAGTATAGTAAACTGTGACTATAGTTTGAGGATGTATGTGTACTTTTAACTCTTAATTACGAGTATAGTAAACTGTGACTATAGTTTGAGGATGTATGTGTACTTCTATCCTTTAACTACGTGTATAGTAAACTGTGACTATAGTTTGAAGGTACATGTGTACTTTTAACTCTTAATTACGAGTATAGTAAACTGTGACTATAGTTTGAGGGTACATGAGTACTTTTAACTTTTAATTACGAGTATAGTAAACTGTGACTATAGTTTTAGGGTACATGTGTACTTCTAACTCTTAATTACGAGTATAGTAAACTGTGACTATAGTTTGAGGATGTATGTGTACTTTTAACTCTTAATTACGAGTATAGTAAACTGTGACTATAGTTTGAGGGTACATGTGTACTTTTAACTCTTAATTACGAGTATAGTAAACTGTGACTATAGTTTGAGGATGTATGTGTACTTTTAACTCTTAATTACGAGTATAGTAAACTGTGACTATAGTTTGAGGGTACATGTGTGCTTTTAACTTTTAATTACGAGTATAGTAAACTGTGACTATAGTTTGAGGATGTATGTGTACTTCTAACATTTAACTAGGTGTATAGTAAACTGTGACTATAGTTTGAGGATGTATGTGTACTTCTATCCTTTAACTACGTGTATAGTAAACTGTGACTATTGTTTCAGGATATATGTGTTATTCGAACCCTTAACTACGTGTATAGTAAACTGTGCCTCTATAGTTTGAGGGTACCATGTGTACTTCTAACTCTTAATTACGAGTACAGTAAACTGTGACTATAGTTTGAGGGTACATGTGTACTTCTACTCTTAATTACGAGTATAGTAAACTGTGACTATAGTTTTAGGGTACATGTGTACTTTTAACTCTTAATTACGAGTATAGTAAACTGTGACTATAGTTTGAGGATGGTATGTGTACTTTTAACTCTTAATTACGAGTATAGTAAACTGTGACTATAGTTTGAGGGTGTATGTGTACTTCTATCCTTTACTACGTGTATAGTAAACTGTGACTATTGTTTCAGGATATAAGTGTTATTCGAACCCTTAACTACGTGTATAGTAAACTGTGCCTATAGTTTGAGGGTACATGTGTACTTCTAACTCTTAATTACGAGTACAGTAAACTGTGACTATAGTTTAGGGTACATGTGTACTTCTAACTCTTAATTACGAGTATAGTAAACTGTGACTATAGTTTTAGGGGTACATGTGTACTTTTAACTCTTAATTACGAGTATAGTAAACTGTGACTATAGTTTGAGGATGTATGTGTACTTTTAACTCTTAATTACGAGTATAGTAAACTGTGACTATAGTTTGAGGGTGTATGTGTACTTCTAACTTTTAATTACGAGTATAGTAAACTATACTCGTATAGTTTGAGGGTACATGTGTACTTCTAACTCTTAATTACGAGTATAGTAAACTGTGACTATAGTTTGAGGGTACATGTGTACTTTTAACTCTTAATTACGAGTATAGTAAACTGTGACTATAGTTTGAGGGTGTATGTGTACTTTTAATTCTTAATTACGAGTATAGTAAACTGTGACTATAGTTTGAGGGTACACGTGTACTTTTAACTCTTAATTACGAGTATAGTAAACTGTGACTATAGTTTGAGGGTACATGTGTGCTTTTAACTCTTAATTACGAGTATAGTAAACTGTGACGAAAGTTTGAGGGTACATGTGTGCTTTTAACTTTTAATTACGAGTAGAGTAAACGGTGACTATAGTTTGAGGATGTATGTGTAACTCTAACTTTAACTAGGTGTATAGTAAACTGTGACTATAGTTTGAGGATTGTATGTGTACTTCTATCCTTTAACTACGTGTATAGTAAACTGTGACTATAGTTTCAGGATATATGTGTACTTCTTACTCTTAACTACGTGTATAGTAAACTGTGACCATAGTTTGAAGGTACATGTGTACTTTTAACTCTTAATTACGAGTATAGTAAACTGTGACTATAGTTTGAGGGTACATGTGTACTTTTAACTCTTAATTACGAGTATAGTAAACTGTGACTATAGTTTGAGGATGTATGTGTACTTTTAACTCTTAATTACGAGTATAGTAAACTGTGACTATAGTTTGAGGATGTATGTGTACTTCTATCCTTTAACTACGTGTATAGTGTGACTATAGTTTCAGGATATATGTGTACTTCTCACCCTTAACTACGTGTATAGTAAACTGTGACTATAGTTTGAGGATGTATGTGTACTTTTAACTCTTAATTTCGAGTATAGTAAACTGTGACTATAGTTTAAGGGTACATGTGTGCTTTTAACTTTTAATTACGAGTATAGTAAACTGTGACTATAGTTTGAGGATGTATGTGTACTTCTAACATTTAACTAGGTGTATAGTAAACTGTGACTATAGTTTGAGGATGTATGTGTACTTCTATCCTTTAACTACGTGTATAGTAAAGTGTGACTATAGTTTCAGGATATATGTGTACTTCTTACCTTTAACTACGTGTAAAGTAAACTGTGACTATAGTTTGAAGGTAGATGTGTACTTTTAACTCTTAATTACGAGTATAGTAAACTGTGACTATAGTTTGATGGTACATGTGTACTTTTAACTCTTAATTACGAGTATAGTAAACTGTGACTATAGTTTGAGGATGTATGTGTACTTTTAACTCTTAATTACGAGTATAGTAAACTGTGACTATAGTTTGAGGATGTATGTGTACTTCTATCCTTTAACTACGTGTATAGTAAACTGTGACTATAGTTTCAGGATATATGTGTACTTCTCACCCTTAACTACGTGTAAAGTAAACTGTGACTATAGTTTGAGGGTACATGTGTACTTTTAACTCTTAATTACGAGTATAGTAAACTGTGACTATAGTTTGAGGGTGTATGTGTACTTCTAACTTTTAATTACGAGTATAGTAAACTATACTCGTATAGTTTGAGGGTACATGTGTACTTCTAACTCTTAATTACGAGTATAGTAAACTGTGACTATAGTTTGAGGGTACATGTGTACTTTTAACTCTTAATTACGAGTATAGTAAACTGTGACTATAGTTTGAGGGTGTATGTGTACTTTTAATTCTTAATTACGAGTATAGTAAACTGTGACTATAGTTTGAGGGTACACGTGTACTTTTAACTCTTAATTACGAGTATAGTAAACTGTGACTATAGTTTGAGGGTACATGTGTGCTTTTAACTCTTAATTACGAGTATAGTAAACTGTGACTATAGTTTGAGGATGTATGTGTACTTCTAACCTTTAACTAGGTGTATAGTAAACTGTGACTATAGTTTGAGGATGATTGTGTACTTCTATCCTTTAACTATGTGTATAGTAAACTGTGACTATAGTTTCAGGATATATGTGTACTTCTTACCCTTAACTACGTGTATAGTAAACTGTGACTATAGTTTCAGGATATATGTGTTCTTCGAACCCTTAACTACGTGTATAATAAACTGTGACTAAAGTTTCAGGATATATGTGTACTTCGAACCCTTAACTACGTGTATAGTAAACTGTGACTATAGATTCAGGATACATGTGTACTTCGAACCCTTAACTACGTGTATAGTAAACTGTGTCTATAGTTTCAGGATATATGTGTACTTCTTGCCCTTAACTACGTGTATAGTAAACTGTGACTATAGTTTCAGGATATATGTGTACTTCGAACCCTTAACTACTTGTATAGTAAACTGTGACTATAGTTTGAGGATATATGTGTACTTCTTACCCTTAACTACGTGTATAGTAAACTGTGACTATAGTTTGAGGATGTTTGTGTACTTCGAACCCTTAACTACGTGTATAGTAAACTGTTACTATAGTTTGAGGATATATGTGTACTTCTTACCCTTAACTACGTGTATAGTAAACTGTGACTATAGTTTGAGGATATATGTGTTCTTCGAACCCTTAACTACGTGTATAGTAAACTGTGACTATAGTTTGAGGATATATATGTTCTTCGAACCCTTAACTACGTGTATAGTAAACTGTGACTATAGTTTGAGAATGTATGTGTACTTCTAACCTTTAACTAGGTGTATAGTAAACTGTGACTATAGTTTGAGGATGTATGTGTACTTGTATCCTTTAACTATGTGTATAGTAAATTTTGACTATAGTTTCAGGATATATGTGTACTTCTTACCCTTTACTACGTGTATAGTAAACTGTGACTATAGTTTCAGGATATATGTGTTCTTCGAACCCTTAACTACGTGTATAGTAAACTGTGACTAAAGTTTCAGGATATATGTGTACTTCGAACCCATAACTACGTGTATAGTAAACTGTGACTATAGATTCAGGATATATGTGTACTTCGAACCCTTAACTACGTGTATAGTAAACTGTGTCTATAGTTTGAGGATATATGTATACTTCGACCCTTAACTACGTGTATAGTAAACTGTGACTATAGTTTGAGGATATATGTATACTTCGACCCTTAACTACGTGTATAGTAAACTGTGACTATAGTTTGAGGATATACGAGTAATTCGAACCCTTAACTACGTGTATAGTAAATTGTGACTATAGTTTGAGGATATATGTGTACTTCGAACCCTTAACTACGTGTATAGTAAACTGTGACTATAGTTTGAGGATATATGTGTACAGCTTACCCTTAACTACGTGTATAGTAAACTGTGACTATAGTTTGAGGATAAATGTGTTCTTCGAACCCTTAACTACGTGTATAGTAAACTTTGACTATAGTTTGAGGATATATGTGTTCTTCGAACCCTTAACTACGTGTATAGTAAACTGTCACTATAGTTTGAGGATATATGTGTTCTTCGAACCTTTAACTACGTGTATAGTAAACTGTGACTATAGTTTGAGGATATATTTGTTCTTCGAACCCTTAACTACGTGTATAGTAAACTGTGGCTATAGTTTTAGGATATATGTGTACTTTTTACCCTTAACTACGTGTATAGCAAACTTTGACTATAGTTTGAGGATATATGTGTTCTTCGAACCCTTAACTATGTGTATAGTAAACTGTGACTATAGTTTGATAATATATGTGTTCTTCGAACCCTGAACTACGTGTATGGTAAACTGTGACTATAGTTTGAGGATATATGTGTACTTCGAACCCTTAACTACGTGTATAGTAAACTGTGACTATAGTTTGATGATATATGTGTTCTTCGAACCCTTAACTACTTGTATAGTAAACTGTGACTATAGTTTGAGGATATATGTGTACTTCGAACCTTAAACTACGTATATAGTAAACTGTGACTATAGTTTGAGGATATATATGTACTTCGAACCCTTAACTACGTGTATAGTAAACTTTGACTATAGTTTGAGGATATATGTGTTCTTTGAACCCTTAACTACGTGTACAGTAAACTGTGACTATAGTTTGAGGATATATGTGTACTTCTTACCCTTAACTAAGTGTATAGTAAACTGTGACTATAGTTTGAGGATATATGTGTTCTTCGAACCCTTAACTACTTGTATAGTAAACTCTGACTATAGTGTAAGGATATATGTGTTCTTTGAACCCTTAACTACGTGTATAGTAAACTGTGACTATAGTTTGAGGATATATGTGTACTTCTTACCCTTAACTACGTGTATAGTAAACGGTGACTATAGTTTGAGGATATATGTGTTCTTCGAACCCTTAACTACGTGTATAGTAAACTGTGAATATAGTTTGAGGATATATGTGTACTTCTTACCCTTAACTACGTGTATAATAAACTGTGACTATAGTTTGAGGATATATGTGTACTTCGAACCCTTAACTACGTGTATAGTAAACTTTGACTATAGTTTCAGGATATATGTGTACTTCGAACCCTTAACTACGTGTATAGTAAACTGTGACTATAGTTTGAGGATATATATGTACTTCTTACCCTTAACTACGTGTATAGTAAACTGTGACTATAGTTTGAGGATATATGTGTACTTCGAACCTTTAACTACGTGTATAGTAAACTGTGACTATAGTTTGAGGATATATGTGTACTTCGGAACCTTAATTACGTGTATAGTAAACTGTGACTATAGTTTGAGGATATATGTGTACTTCTAACCCTTAACTACGCGTATAGTAAACTGTGACTATAGTTTAAGGATATATGTGTACTTCTTACCCTTAACTACGTGTATAATAAACTGTGACTATAGTTTGAGGATAAATGTGTACTTCTTACCTTTAACTACGTGTTTAGTAAACTGTGACTATAGTTTGAGGATGTTTGTGTACTTCTTACCCTTAACTACGTGTATAGTAAACTGTGACTATAGTTTGAGGATATATGTGTACTTCGAACCCTTAACTAAGCGTATAGTAAACTGTGACTATAGTTTGATGGTATATGTGTAATTCTATCCTTTAACTACGTGTATAATAAACTGTGACTATAGTTTGATGGTATATGTGTACTACTATCCTTTAACTACGTGTATAATAAACTGTGACTATAGTTTGAAAGTGTATGCGTACTTTGAAGATCGATTTGGCAAGTGGAAAAGTGTCAATTCTTACGGATGGCGGGAGGTCTACAGTACTGGTTATACCCAGGAAACATGGGGTGGTCAGCCTCAACCACAAACAAATCGAACGTCATATATGGCCTAGCATGTGCTGAATATTACGTAAATTACCATTCAAGCAAATTCTAATCAAGGTGAGTACAATGTGACAAAGATATATACTCGGTAAAAAAAGTTTTGGACTAGGGTATATAAAGTCATATAAAAATAAAACTAGTGGACAAAATTTAAGTATATTTTTTTGGTAACCAAGGTCTACCCTATCCGGTTGATTTGGTACCAGAAAAATTAAATTCCAAACAAGATTTGATTTTAAAAAAATATCGCGAATACACAAAGGGTCTGTAAAAAATGTTGCAAAGTCCATACAAAGTAACAGTTACGGACACATTCGAGTAACCAATAAAAAGATTATTATTTTTTCGCAAACTTTCATTGTAAACGATAATTATTGTTGATTGTTGATCTATTGTGAATTATCAACTGAGATCATAAGGGTTATGGTCGAATGTCATGGTTCAGCGATCATTGTACGGGTTCGAACACTGCCATGGTCCAAAACTTCTTTTACAGAGTATATATGGAAATCCAAATTAATATACATTATAATTATTATGTTAGATGCACTGATCAATGGAACGGCTGAGTTCAATTGTGAATTGAGGTCTCTAGTTGAATTCAGTCAGTGAATTGTAGAGCTCTGTAATCAAGTTGTTGAGCTATCAAGTTGACTTGTTAAATTGTTGAGTTCAGTAGTGGACTTGTGAAGTTCAAAAGTTGAATGGTTGAGCTCAAAGGTTAACTAGGAGAGCTCAGTAGATGACTTTATTGCGCCCAGCAAGTGAATTGTAGAGCGCAAAGGTTGAATGGGTGAGCTCTATAGTTAAATTGTTAAGTTTTGTAGTGGATTTGTAGAGCTTGAAACATTTGAATGGTTGAGCACAATAGATAAATTGCTGAGTTAAAAAAGTGAAGTTTTAGCTCTGTTGTTGAAATATTGAACGCTTCAGTTGAATTTTGAGCATTATATTCGAATTGTTGAGCTGAGTGAGCTCGAAGGTAGATATTAAAGTCGAACAGGAAATGCAGCATTCAAGGACCACAGCCAATCAAAAGCACGAATAGAAACAAACAACAGTTTTAAAGATGACTAAAAGGCAAGACATATGACATCACAAACATAAAAGGGTTGACAATAGGAACGGTCAGTGGCAAAAAGGGCCCCTGGGGGTTTAAAGCAGGTGCTAGGGTTCACCAAACCTCACTCTTACCCTACTGTAATCCCAATAAAACGGGACAGGGTAAATAAAGATATCCCTGCAATGTTATATTCTCTAACAAACAATGCAGCATTAATAAAAAAACACATACAAAAAACAAAAACCTAGAAAGCCATAAAGCAAGTACTCAATGACTTGGCAGAAGCCAGAGCAACAAGACAACAAACCATTAAGGGTAAGACAAGACAAGATTGAAGACAAGTATCAGGCACAACGGTCCTTTGAGGATTTAGACTTCATCATAGGATCCACAATCTGTCTTGTCATCGCACAATCAAAGAAGAAAGCATAGTGGCGAATTATAAATGGGTCAACCACTAATTCAAAGTTGAATTGTTGAGCTTCATTGTTGAGTTAAATAGTAGAGATCAGTAGTTATTTGTCTTTTTAGCGATTTGTCTTTTTAGCGCAGATGTTGAGGTTTCTAAGCTTTAGAGTTAAATGGCTGATCTAAATAGTTGAATCGTTGATCCTAAAAGTCGAACATTTTAACCAAATAGTTGAATTTTTGAGCTCAGAAGTTGCATTGTTGAGTTATAAAGTTGAATTGTTGAGCTAAACATGTTAATGTTTGAGCTCAATAGTTAAATTGTTGTGTTGAACTCTATAGTTGAATTGTTGAACTCATTTTTGAATTGTTGAGCTCTAAATATGAATTGTTGAGCTCAATATTTGAGTTGTTGAGCTATATTGCTGAATTGTTAAGATATATAGATCTAGTCGAATTGTTGAACGTGTTAGTTGTACTATTTGGTTCAATAGTTGATGAATAGTTGATTGTTTGTATGGAGTTTTACGTCATTTTCAACACATGTAAGATTATATTTATGACGGTCGATTTTTTTGTGGTGGAGGACACCACCCATTTTCCTGGGTAGAACCAGTACTGTTCTACACCTCCCGCCATCCGTAAGAATCGACACTTCCTCACTTACAAGTCGAGCTCCCAGTGGGATTCGAACCCGCAGCGGTGAGAGGCGAGAAGGTTTACAACGAAAGGTCGTTAACCACTCGGCCACGGAGACGCTTAAGATGAAAAGTTGAAGATCAATAGTTTAATTGTTGAGCTTATATATGAAGTGTTGAGCTCTAATTCTGAGTTATTGAGCTCTGTAGTTGCATTGCTGACTGTGGAGATCATTGGCTGAATTGTTCAGATTTATATTTGAATTGGCATTGCTGACTGTGGAGATCATTGGCTGAATTGTTCAGATCTATATTTGAATTGTTAAGCTATACCTTTGAATTGTTCAGCTCTATCGTATTCTTGTTGAGCTCTCTAGTTGAAGAGTTTAGTCAATAGTTCTATCATTAATTAAAATTAATAAATGTTAATTATATGACTGACCTCATTAACTCTTTTATTGTGGGCAACAATAGTTCACGAGGTGAGAATGAAAGTTAAATTGATGTTCATATCAGAGTTCAAATGGCTTCAGGCCATCTCCAAACTGATCGTAAAAATAGTTATGCCTTCATATTTACATATTTACAATAGGTCACATATCATTCATAAACAAGTATTTTCAAATGCATGACAAAGAATAATTATAATATATGTTTTCACTATCGATAATAACAGTGTTATGTATATCAGTAGCGGTAATAACAATGTTACGTGTATCAGTAGCGATACTAACAGTGTTATGTGTATCAGTAACGATAATAACAGTGTTGTATGTATCAGTAGCGATAAGAACAGTGTTATGTATATCAGTAGCGGTAATAAAAGTGTTACGTGTATCAGTAGCGGTAATAACAATGTTACGTGTATCAGTAGCGGTAATAAAAGTGTTACGTGTATCAGTAGCGGTAATAAAAGTGTTACGTGTATCAGTAGCGGTAATAAAAATGTAACGTGTATCAGTAGCGGTAATAACAATGTTACGTGTATCAGTAGCGGTAATAACAGTGTTACGTGTATCAGTAGCGGTAATAACAATGTTACGTGTATCAGTAGCGGTAATAACAATGTTACGTGTATCAGTAGCGGTAATAACAGTGTTACGCGTATCAGTAACGATAATAACAGTGTTACGCGTATCAGTAGCGATAATAGCAGTGTTGTATGTATCAGTAGCGATAAGAACAGTGTTACGTGCATCAGTAGCGATAATAGCAGTGTTGTATGTATCAGTAGCGATAAGAACAGTGTTACGTGTATCAGTAGCGGTAATAAAAGTGTTACGTGTATCAGTAACGATAAGAACAGTGTTACGCGTATCAGTAGCGATAATAACAGTGTTACGTGTATCAGTAACGATAAGAACAGTGTTACGTGTATCAGTAGCGGTAATAACAGTGTTACGTGTATCAGTAACGATAAGAACAGTGTTACGTGCATCAGTAGCGATAATAACAGTGTTATGTGTATCAGTAGATAATAGCAGTGTTGTATGTATCAGTAGCGATAAGAACAGTGTTATATGTATCAGTAGCGATAATTACAGTGTTATATGCATCATTAACACTGTTATATGTATATATAGCGATAATAACAGTGGTATATGTATCAGCAGCGGTAATAACAGTGTTATATGTATCAGTAGCGGTAATAACAATGTTACGTGTATCTGTAGCGGTAATAGCAGTGTTATATGTATCAGTAGCGGTAATAACAATGTTACGTGTATCAGTAGCGGTAATAGCAGTGTTATATGTATCAGTTACGATAATAACAGTGTTACCTGTATCAGTAGCGGTAACAACAATGTTATATGTATCAATAGCGGTAATAACAGTTTTGTGTGTATTAGTAGCGGTAATAACAGTGTTATATGGGTATCAGTAGCAATAATAACAGTTGTATGTGTATCAAAAACGGTAATAACAGTGTAATATGAGTATCAGTAGCGATAATAACAGTGTTATGGGTATCAGTAACTGTTATAACAGTGTGACGTGTATCAGTAGCGATAATAACCGTGGTATGCGTATCAGTATCGGTAATTACAATGTTACGTGTATCAGTAGCGGTAATAACAATGTTACGTGTATCAGTAGTGGTAATAGCAAAGTTACGTGTATCAGTAGCGGTAATAACACAGTTACGTGTATCAGTATCGGTAATAATAATGTTACGTGTATCAGTAGCGATAATAACCGTGGTATGCGTATCAGTATCGGTAATAACAAAGTTACGTGTATCAGTAGCGGTAATAACAAAGTTACGTGTATCAGTAGCGGTAATAACAATGTTACGTGTATCGGTATCGGTAATAACAAAGTTACGTGTATCTGTAGCGGTAATAACAATGTTACGTGTATCAGTAGCGGTAATACCAAAGTTACGTGTATCAGTAGAGGTAATAACAATGTTACGTGTATCAGTAGCGGTAATAACAATGTTACGTGTATCAGTAGCGGTAATAACAAAGTTACGTGTATCAGTATCGGTAATAACAATATTACGTGTATCAGTATCGGTAATAACAATGTTACGTGTATCAGTAGCGGTGATAACAATGTTACGTGTATCAGTAGCGATAATAACCGTGGTATGCGTATCAGTATCGGTAATAACAAAGTTACGTGTATCAGTAGCGGTAATAGCAATGTTACGTGTATCAGTAGCGGTAATAACAAAGTTACGTGTATCAGTAGTGGTAATAACAAAGTTACGTGTATCAGTATCGGTAATAACAATGTTAAGTGTATCAGTAGCGATAATAACCGTGGTATGCGTATCAGTATCGGTAATAACAAAGTTACGTGTATCAGTATCGGTAATAACAAAGTTACGTGTATCAATAGCGATAATAACAATGTTACGTGTATCAGTAGCGATAATAACAATGTTACGTGTATCAGTAGCGATAATAACAATGTTACGTGTATCAGTAGCGATAATAACAATGTTACGTGTATCAGTAGCGATAATAACAATGTTACGTGTATCAGTAGCGGTAATAACAATGTTACGTGTATCAGTAGCGGTAATAACAATGTTACGTGTATCAGTAGCGATAATAACACTGGTATGCGTATCAGTATCGGTAATAACAAAGTTATGTCTATCAGTAGCGGTAATAACAATGTTACGTGTATCAGTAGCGATAATAACAGTGCTTACGCCTCTTACTTATGTTCTATTAACTTAATATGATAAAAATTAATCAGTGTTGTTTCTGTTTATATAAGTCATCTTTATTTAAAAGATCGTGATTGTTAAATTTGTGTGGGACACGCTCATCATAGTTTTCGACCGTTTTCAGTCATGACTTGAATGTGGGCGACTTGTTCGATGCGTTGATATTAATAGATGGAGTTGGTCTTTCTTAAGCGACAATTCAAGATAAATAGGTCATTTAATGTATTTAATAAAGTGAAACGATGCGTTGATGTTATTTATACAGGATTGGTATTTATTAAGAGAAAATTTCACGAAAACGAGGACGTTTAAATTTCGACTACAGTAATAAAAGATCGATTAACACACATTTTGCGTTACTCTTAGCCATGAACTTACCCCGGGGGCTAAATGGGAAACTAGCGCTTCTTGTTCTCCATGTACACATATACTGAGCAAAATAAATTCAGCACATAAAATGCATGTCATTTCCGTAGACGAGATACAAAGCCGTGTATGTTCGGGGTCAATGATAAAGTGACATAGATAATTTATCCAATAATAATGTTGCAAAGACATTTGGAAACAAAGTCGGTGATAAAAATAAAGCAAATATGATTGGAGTATACTTTTACAAGTATCGAAAATCGTTCTCATTTCAATGAAAAAGGAGGTAATATTTTAAAATCTACGAAATTTGTAAGGTTTTGTCTGAAAATAGCAATAGTTTGTGAACACATTTCGGCGTTTTTTAAACAATGACAGCATGGACAAGTCTTGTCAATGTCAAACTTTAAATGTGTTCAAATTAATGCGATTGTAATTATGAAATAAGTTCTTTTTAATATATGAAAGGTAATTCTGATACTTCGTTCAGAAAAAAATCGAAATAACACAATATTTTGAAAATCGCATCCTTGCATTTCTAATATATTCAAACAATTATATCAGTGTTCATATGTTTAATCTTATGTCCCTAAAAAGTGATGCTAAACTATTTTTCTTCAGTATAGTTACATTGGTTTCGCCCTTACCCGATATGTTGGTACATGACTTTTGCCCCTGGGTTTTAACCAATATGTGATGATAGCAGGTCATTTATGTATGTATAAACTCATTTAAAATTATGTTTTAGTATAACAGTTCTTGTAAGATACATATGGACCCCTCAGGAGACTCATTAATCAAACCTTTTTTTCTCAGTTTTTCAGATGTCTAATCAAAGCAAGGTTTTTGCTTATCTCCATTCATTACAATTGTGTGAGTTTATTACTTTTGCTCCTAGCTATTTCAAAAATGTGTTCAGAAATATAGGTCAGTAGGAATTCATGTTACCACCTAAATTTAAATGATTTGCATTCATAAATTCAATATTTATCATCTTCCAAATCATCAAAACAGATTGCTTATTTTAAGCTGTTTTTACCATATGTGCAAAATATATATCAACATAATTGATGCATTTTAAATTGTCTGAACACGTATATTTGGAAGTCAAAATAAGTGTATGAAAACGAATTTAAAAATAATGGTTTTGCCCGATATAGGGCCAACATAGTTTAATAAGAAAATATGGAACTACTTTTTTCAGGGTTTGTCACATGTTCTAAACATAACAACTTATAACGAAACCTGAATTATTCGCTCTTCTCTGTTTTACACTCAAAACCTGTTCAGAGACCAACTCTATCTTCAAAATTTTAAACGTGATTAGTTCGAAGGCCAACACTATATTTCAAAGCCTACACATATTTAAGAAACTAACCCGCCAAATACAGCAAAATTATACGCCAAAACCGTTTATCAAAACTCTACCCAGGTGTTCAGGTCTTATAATAATGTCTATGTGCCGATTAAAAAAGTATATGATTTTTCACGGGGTCTTAAAATGCCCGTGATTGAATGTGCGGAAAATGAATTATGAGTTGGTAACCTGTTTATGAGTACCTAGATTTAGAGTGATTTAGAGTGACCATTTCATATACATAGTATGTAGTTCAAAAACCCAATTATGTCATCATCGCATTGTCTAGTAAGAAACTAATGTTCGGGTGTAAAGTGACCAAGAATTAAGAAGTATAACATACGCTTATTTCGGTCTCATTAAGATCTATTTATTAAAATATACTCATGAAATAAATATTTGTTACTCAGATGCAGCGAGCACGGCGACGTGAAGCCTTTTGGGTGTCCGACATGTGGTATTGAAACGATTTTAAACCAACTCGATTTTCGACGAACTCGTACCTTGCTGAGCACGAAAGACAGGAGACGGGAGACCGAAAGCTGTCATAGGATATTTCCTGTTTCTAAATTGAATAAGGATTACCCTGTAACATTTAATGTTGTCAAACTAATACAATAACGCAAGTAATGCACGCTACCCTCGCCTGATATTCATATAATGTGAAAATAAGTAAAATTTGCACACACAAAACAACACAAACACTTTGAAAACCTCTGAAAATGGACCAGCAATATTTTGATTACTTTTAATGAAGAAATCTATTTTTTTTTTTTTTTTTTTTTTAAGAATAAGTGAATTAAATTCGAGCGAGCCCATAGTGCGAAGCAAAATATAAATTCACTTGCTCCTAAATATTTAAACGTTGGCTTACTTATAGTTTGCCCCTTTACCTGTGTAAACCTTTAAAACAAGAGGCCCAAGAGGGCATGTGATCGATCTCCTGGATAATAGGCACCCAGATACCGTTTATATGAATTTATTTTGAAATCAGGCCAGTGATTTAATTTAGACGAGAAGATGTTTTAATATATTTTTAAAGATTTTTCTAAATAGCCATATAGGAAACGGTTTGAACAATTTTGGTAAAGGGTCACAAAAACACCATTTCTTAGTCTTCTATAAAATTATTTTGAAATCTGGCTAGAGACTTTACACGAGAAAATGTATTAATTGTTTAGTTTCTCGAAGAAGATTAAAGTTGCAATTGTAGGTTTTGGCCAGTCGGATTGCCTGCAGAATTGTGACTAGGTCAATACGATAGCCAGTTCGAAATCGTCTCAGCCTGACAGGAAACAGGTGATTAGATGTTCGCAGTAGATCAATCCCATCGCTCGTGGAGTCCGTGTTGGTGGATTTGCACGTGGTGATGGATCCTTCAGTATTTACGCTGTCGTATGCTGGGTTATCAGGTCCACCCCCATGGACTGATATAGTTACGCCAGTATACGTCAAGTGTAGATCTCGTAGGTGATTGTACATCCTCAGTCTCAGTAGATCACAAAAATACCGGCTCTTAAAAGAGCCACGGCCTCACCCTAATATGGGATGTAGACCAAATCCGAACGTGTTGTCGAATCACAAGCTGATCTGGCCTGCACCTAAACCATTTGGCACGGCATCGACGTTGATGGTAATCACTTTCGAATAGATCGATTCCCTGCAGGATGCCAGTGAAGTGAAGATGGGCACGTCCTGCTGGTCCGATGGTCTGGATGAGAATGTCTGTGCTATTTTACACTTCGATTCTGGCTTATATACCGACTTTTGGGCTGCTTATCGATTTGAAACTACTTCACCAGTGACTCGTTCATATTCACGCTTTAGTACTAGTTTAAGTATAGCGTTTGTAGCGTTAAGTCCCTTTAAAGCGTTAAGGTTTGCCACCACCAATTGCATATAAACCTCCGAGATGTAGTTCCTATAATAAAAAGTAATCCCTCGTTTTGATTGAATTGGGCATTATAAATATGGGGAAATTGCCCATTTCAATTCCATTTTGTTGTTGTATGTATAAGAAGTGTATTGATAGATTTTACTGGATTATTGATGAACATTTTCCAAATTTCGAATCTATGCATACACTTAGTGAGCAACCATTAATAACAAGAAAAGTATAACGCATGCGTTATATGTAGACGATTATGAATAAAGGGTTAGTTTGTGGAGGCTTTGTTCAAGTCACATACTTGTAGTCGTCGATATGGAGATGACAGGAAGGTAAGGTGAAGAATTAAAAGATACTGTATGAATACAGATACGTTTTTATTTGGTCTTAGGTATACATTATTATACATGTTAAAGGGAACATATTCAAGTATTTTCAATTAAACGATTCACACCTGAGCTTTTACAAAGGGAATTTCAGTGACCATGCTACAATATAATATAAAAGTCATATTTACTTAAATGTTACAAGTGATTATCATATGGGCCCTATTTATGTTCTTGTATTAGTATTCAGGAGGGCTGGCGTGGCGCAGTCGGTAGCGCGGCGGATTTGTAACCGGAGGCCCCGGGTTGAATCCTCCGTGGTGCCACTGAGTTCCGTCGGTGTGTTCTTGGGCAAGACACTTTCCCTTAGACTCGTCCGTCGGATGGGGTCGTAAACCGGGCGGTTCAATGTATCGGTCTATCCTCCGAGCACGTTAAAGAACCATAGGAATCTATTCGATAATAAGAGTAGGGCAGGCTCCCGGATTCCTATGTATCATTCCCCTCTCTCTGGGGCGGCTCTAAATAACCTATACTGTGTTGATGAGTTGTTAAACAACATTCAGTTCAAAACCGCTTCGGAGTTGCCGTTAAGGCAATCAACTTTGCATTTCAAATGAATTACATGTGATCTTATAGAAAATATTTAATTTCTTTACTATAATACTCAAATATAAATGGGTGCCGAAACGTCTAGGGTAAAAATTAAAATAGATGCCGAAATGGTTTGGTGCCGATTCGTCAAGGTGTCGAAATGGTTTGCATTGTGTCCCACAGGTGTCGCTGCGAGATTGACCTGTGTGATTCTGCGCAAGGCATGCCGGTAATCAATGGTGGTGTAAACAATAATGCCGTCTGCTGCGAGATATATTTTGGGGAAGGACTGGCCACCATCTTCTAATTTTGACAGGTTTCTACGTACCCATGTCAGATCCATAATTAGACCAATATCTGTCACAAGTTGACCGATATAATTTATTAAATAGTTGTCGCTACCTCGTGAGTAGCTCGTGGCTAATTAGCATAATGCCTATTTATAAATCGAAAATGAAAGTACTTCAAAAGTCATGAAAGAGAAAGCGTTATGTTTAGACGGTAAAATGATGGTAAATAAAAGCATTAGGTTTTACTTATTAAACTATGAACTCGTGTGTTTGTACAAACAAATAATTTGTTACAAAATGATTTATAAACAATTTATTGAAATATAAAGTAATCCGTTGGCGGTTATGCGTATGCGTATGTAGACAAAATCCATATTTTGCTCGGTAGTGCCTCTTTCGTCAGTTGTGACGTAGCCGGTGTATGTATAGAATGAATGGTTTGGTGCCGAAACGTCCTGAATCGATCTTGATCACACGGACGCAAAAACTGGAGAATTGTCTACATTTATTAATAAGCATTTTTCATGTACTGATCATTGGGACCCTGCATTAATTATACTAATATACTATATAGGCTACACAATAGTTTTCGTCTAGAAAACAGCTGTACTCTTGAACTGTTTAGTAAACAAACAATAACTTTCTTACCTGTCTTGTGACCCCACCTTTTCTGGTGATTGTTCAAAAAAACTATTTTTTTCTATATAAAAATTACATTGCTGCATCATCCATACTTGAGTTGAAGTTGCAGCAAATAACCAATATGTGACATTTTAACATTGGTGTCAAAGGGGAAAATAATGGTTCTTAACATATCTTAACGACATCACAACAGTCTATATATAGGAATCTCAAGTTCAGATCTCGTCATGGCAGTTAGATGATACCCAATTGTTCACACATCCAATTGTATCCAAGTACGTAAATACGCACGGATCAGATATCATGACGTTCGTGACTCAAGCTGATCCCACAATAGATGTTTGAAAGTTCATTTCAGAAGGTATTGAAATTTATTTTTAAGTGACTGTGAATGCAACACATGTAAAGGTCTGCTCTTAGTTTAAACATTTATTTTACATCGATTGTTACACTCGATGTAAAATAAATGTTTAAACTAAGAGCAGATATTTAAACTAATATACTGTTATATATAGTAAACTATATATAAAGTTTATATATAGTTTATATAACTATATGTGAAGGTTCACATGTTCTTGCCGTCATTTTACCGGCTAAACCGACTTCTTACTACGTCATTACGATAGTATCTTATACTAATATGTGCAATTATAGAAACACTTACAATGAAAAATGATATTATTGTAAAGATTCCCGTAGCTAAATTGACAATAATTTCGTGGGTGTTGGGTCTACGCCAGCATTTTAATGACGACAAACATCAATAGAGATTTTTGTCAAGGTTAGCCTGTGGTATTATAGTATTACATATTCAGTAGTTTAAGTAAACAGTGCCGAGTTGGCAAAATACCGGGTAATCCAACGTATTAGGACTATGTAAACTGTTGAAGATACATAGACGAAGCATTATATAGCCAAACAAGTTTGCTGTACTTGTACGTTATAAAAACATGCTTTAAAGCGCCCTTCTGCAGAAATAGAGGTGATAAATCTCCCGGCTGGATCATACCAAATACTTTTATAAAAGTGTTACTAGTAGATCCCTTGCTTGACGTTCAGCATATACAGGGTGGTGCTAAGACTTGTCGGTACGGGACCAGTATACTGTGCCTGGGTGACGTTCAGCATATACAGGGTGGTGCTAAGACTTGTCGGTACGGGACCAGTATACTGTGCCTGGGTGACGTTCAGCATATACAGGGTGGTGCTAAGACTTGTCGGTACGGTGCCAGTATACTGTGCCTGGGTGACGTTCAGCATATACAGGGTGATGCTAAGACTTGTCGGTACGGTGCCAGTATACTGTGCCTGGGTGACGTTCATCATATACAGGGTGGTGCTAAGACTTGTCGGTACGGTGCCAGTATACTGTGCCTGGGTGACGTTCAGCACATACAGGGTGGTGCTAAGATTTGTCGGTACGGTGCCAGTATACTGTGCCTGGGTGACGTTCAGCATATACAGGGTGGTGCTAAGACTTGTCGGTACGGTGCCAGTATACTGTGCCTGGGTGAAGTATCATGTCACGTGTCCACAGCGGGATATTCCAGAGAGGTAGCACTATAAGACTGAGGATTGAGCTCAATTTGTTAAAACGACGTAAATCGCCTCCGCTCTCCACCCCACCCCATCCCCCAAATATATATATATATGCGTACGTGCGTGCGTGCCTGCGTGCATGCGTGCCTGCCTGCCTGCCTGCCTACCTACTTACATGTACACTTCTTTCTTTCAACAGACAAGGCTAAATATTTGCCACATCAGTGTTATAATCACTGTCTAGTTATATTTGTTTTGTTTTTATGAACTGTAGATGTGCCGAATATATTATAAGCCAGCCATTCCACATTAGACCCCTACGTGGGTTCTCTTCCTGGCGAAGGCATGTCTGAGTCTGATGGCAAATTCATCCTTTGTCGTATCTCCTTCTCAAGCTTTCCCGATATAACCCATTATGATGTGGACGTAAACACCCATTTCATTTAAGACGTTGGCAGTATGATTTTAATTTCAATCAAAAATGTCACTTTGAATTCCCTTTATAGCACATTTTGTAATAAATCATTTTATAACACATTCTCTAATAGGAAATTAAGTTTTCGTGAAGGAATACGTTTCCATTCCAAAAATAGAAATGTTCATTAATTCGTAGGGAAAAAAATGCTGTGGCAGATTTTCTGTATTTATATCTCCCATACTTTGTGGAAGGGAGACATATTGTTTGATGCTGTCTGTCTGTCTGTCGTCTGTATTTCACAAATTTGTCCGAACTACTGCTCCTAAACCACTGGCCGGATTTCAACACAATGGACTAGTTCTTCGCGGGGATGATCAGTACCAAGCCTAGTTGTGCAAATCTTCGCCGTGTTCCAGTTTAATGATTTTTGGCGGAGCTATGGCCCTCTAAAGGTTTTAACACACACACATTTTCCGGACTAGTTCTAGTCGGACATCAACGAAACTTGGCAAGTATGATCATTACAAAGCCTAGTTGCGCATACCCACCCCCATCCACCCCACCCCACGTGCTCCGGTTGAATGAGTTATGACCATTTAAAGGTTTCAATACACAAACTCTGTCCAGACGAGTCCTCGTGATATCATGGCTGGATTTCAACATTTGGCAGGGTTGATCAGTATCAAACTTGGTTGGGCTTAACATTGTTGTGTTCCGGTCGAATGTTTTTGCCAGAGTTATTGCTCTTTAAGGGTTTAATTACATATACCTTGTTTGGACTAGTTCTGCTGAATCCCTGGCAGGATTTCAACGAACTTGGCTCATTAATATGCGACATTTTAACATTGGCGTCATTGGGGAACATAACTGATGGTTTCTTACCTATATGCTGAACGTCAAGCAAGGAAGTTATTAATATGCTTTATGCTGTCTTTGGCAAGACCCAGTCCATAACTCTCTCGCATGCTTATCATGCTATCACTAGGTACAAGCTTCTTCCACTAGGTTCATGCTACTACCTCTAGGTACATGCTTCTGTCACTAGATACATACTACTACCACTAGGTACATGCTTCTGTCACTAGATACATACTACTACCACTAGGTACATGCTTCTGTCACTAGATACATACTACTACCACTAGGTACATGCTTCAGCCACTAGATACATACTACTACCTCTAGGTACATGCTTCTGTCACTAGATACATACTACTACCACTAGGTACATGCTTCTGTCACTAGATACATACTACTACCACTAGGTACATGCTTCAGCTACTAGATGCATTCTACTACCACTAGGTACATGCTACCACTAGGTACATGCAACTACTACTAGGTACATGCTACGACTGGGTATATGAATTCTTCCACTAGGTAAGTGCTACTACCACTAGGTACATGCTACCAATAAGTACATGATACTCCCACTAGGTACATGCTACCACTAGGTACATGCTACTACCACTAGGTACACTCTACTACCACTAGGAACATGCTTCTGCCACTAGATACATGCTACTATCACTAGGTACATGCTACCACTAGGTATATGCTTCTACCACTAGGTACATGCTTCTACCACTAGGTATATGCTTCTACCACTAGGTACATGCTACTATCACAAGGTACTTGCTTCTACCACTGGTTACATGCTTCTACCAATAGGTACATGCTACCACTAGGTATATGCTTCTTCCACTAGGTACATGTCACCACTAGGTATATGCTTCTTTCACTAGGTACATGCTACTACCACCAGGTACATGCCTCTACCACCAGGTACATGCTACTACCACTAGGTTTATGCTACTACCTCTAGGTACATGCTTCTACCACTAGGTACATGCTTCTACCACTAGGTACATCGTACTACCACTAGGTACAGGCTACCACCAGATACATGCTACTACCACTAGGTACATGCTTCTACCTCTAGGTACATGCTACTACAACTAGGTACATGCTTCTACCACTAGGTACATGCTTCTACCACTAGATAATACTACCACTAGGTACATGCTACTACCACTAGGTACATGCTACCATTAGGTACATGCTTCTTTCATTAGGTACATGCTACTACCACTAGGTACATGCTTCTGCCACTAGGTACACGCTTCTACCACTAGATACATGCTACTACCACTAGGTACATGCTCCTACCTGCTTCTATACACGCTTCTACCACTAGATACATGCTACTACCACTAGGTACATGCTCCTACCTGCTTCTATCACTAGGTACATGATTCTACCACTAGGTACATGCTACCACTATGTACATACTATGCCACTAGGTACAAGCTTCTGCCACTAGGTACATGCTCTGCCACTAGATAATACTACCATTAGGTACATGCTTCTGCCACTAGGTACATGCTTCTGCCAGTAGATACTTACTACCATTAGGTACATGCTTCTGCCAATAGGTACATGCTACTACCACTATGTGCATACTACTGCCACTAGGTACGTGCTTCTGCCACTAGGTACATGATTCTGCCACTAGATACATACTACCATGAGGTACATGCTTCTGCCACTAGGTACATGCTTCTGCCACTAGGTACATACTACTGCCACTAGGTACATGCTTCTGCCACTAGGTGCATGCTTCTGCCACTAGATACATGCTACTACCACTAGGTACATGCTACTACCACTAGGTACATACTACCACTAGGTACATACTACCACTAGGTACATGCTACTGCCATTAGGTACATGCTTCTGCCACTAGGTACATACTACCACTAGGTATATGCTTCTGCCACTAGGTACGTGCTACTACCACTAGGTACATGCTACTACCACTATGTACATACTACCACTAGGTACATGCTACTACCACTAGGTACATACTACCACTAGGTACATGCTTCTGCTACTAGGTACGTGCTACTACCACTAGGTACATACTACCACTAGGTACATGCTTCTGCCACTAGGTACATGCTTCTGCCACTAGATACATACTACCACTAGGTACATGCTACTACTACTAGGTACATGCTTCTGCCAGTAGATACATACTACCACTAGGTACATGCTACTACCTGTACTACCACTAGGTACATGCTACTACCACTAGGTACATGCTACCACTAGGTACATGCTACTACCACTAGGTACATGCTACTACCACTAGGTACATGCTTCTGCCACTAGGTACATGCTACTACCACTAGGTACATGCCACTGCCACTAAGTACATGCTACTACCACTAGGTACATGCTACTACCACTAGGTACATGCTTCTACCATTAAGTACATGCTTCTGCCACTAGGTACATGCTACTACCATTAGGTACATGTTACTACCACTAGGTACATGCTACTACCACTAGGTACATGCTTCTACCATTAGGTACATGCTTCTGCCACTAGGTACATGCTACTACCATTAGGTACATGTTACTACCACTAGGTACATGCTACTACCACTAGGTACATACTACCACTAGGTACATGCTACTACCATTAGGTACATGCTTCTGCCACTAGGTACATGCTACTACCACTAGGTACATGCTTCTGCCACTAGGTGCCTGCTTCTGCCATTCTACTACCTCTAGTTACATGCTAACACTAGAAAATTCTACTACAACTAGGTACATGCTACTACCACTAGGTACATACTACCACTAGGTACATGCTACTACCACTAGGTACATGCTACTACCATCAGGTACATGCTTCTGCCACTAGGTACCTGTTTCTACCATGCTACTACCTCTAGGTACATGCTTACACTAGAAAAATGCTACTACAACTAGGTATATGCTTTTACCACTAGGTACATGCTACTACCACTAGGTACATGCTACCACTAGGTACATGCTACTACCACTAGGTACATGCTTCTGCCACTAGGTACATGCTTCTGCCACTAAGTACATGCTACCACTAGGTACATGCTTCTACCACTATGTACATGCTACTACCACTAGGTACATGCTTCTTCCACTATGTACATGCTACTACAACTAGGTACATGCTGCTACCACTAGGTACATGCTACTACCACTAGGTACATGCTACCACTAGGTACATGCTATCACTAGGTCACCGCGGTGGTGAAGCTTATGCGTGTAGATTATTTTCATAGCATAGCAATTACCAGTAGCAAAAACAAAACAATGTCGAAATGGGTAAAAAATAGAGACTATAAATTATTAAGGACTAGAAACTACAATTTGAAATTAAAGGCAAAGAGCAACATACCATATATATGGTAATTAGAAATATGACGTCGTAATTCTCAAGACGGCGGCTCTCATATACGTTTTAGAACAACATTAAAATGGTTATATCTTCTTTGTTCAACCGATTTAAAAAAATTATGTCGCCTTTTTCCCCGTGTTTCAGAACTGTAAATAAAAAGGATTGTTTGGCTGTAGCACTACATTCTCTTTGGTAATAACGTGAGATCTTATTTAAACATCTCTTCGATGAAAATGAAACTGAAGTGAGGAAGTTTTCCGAAATTTGCTCATTTATAATAATCAATGGTAACACTCATCAATGCATGCTTGCTCATCTCAGAGCTTATTGACATAAACCTGCACACAAATTATTTACATCAAACCAAAGACGGAATAAAGACGGTCACCAAAGTTTGAGCTCACTAAAAAAACGAAAGAAAAGAAGCATGAGCAAAACACTGTAACAAAACACTGTAACAAAACAATGTAACAAAACACTGTAACAAAACAATGCAATGTGAGAAAGTGATGAAATGTGGATACATTACAAAGAAATAAAAGCACTAACGCAGACAATGACATGACTTGAAAGGGATACTGTCCGTACGTAAGTAGATATTGAGTATAACCAAATAACTGTCTGTTTTTTAATGAGTGAAATGAATACACGAAAACATGAACATAGACACAGTATATAGTAATGAATTTGCGAGTTTGAAAAATAAAAGGTATTATTTATTGATTGTACATGAATCGCGGGGACCGCAATATGTACATTTTCTGCTTCATTTCACATCCATAAGCACATTACGTTTTCTATATATTATGCGATAGTAATTTTAGTGTGTTCTATGGAAGCGGTACTACTTTTTTAGTACTGTTATTGAATTCCGTCAAACAGTCTTGCTTTTATTGAGTAAAATAATTGTGTAGTGTTTGTCAACATAATTATCTTATGTTGTATAAGCTAAAAGTTACGGACAGTGTTCCTGTAAAGCATTAATGCAAAATATGAGGACTATATTTCAGATTATTATGTTTGAAAACTATTTTCTATTATAATTAATTGGTTCCCGGCTATACTTTGCAGTGTACTACTGTGCTTGAGAACCAGACTATTACGAAATACAATTTCAGGTCGAAAATGGGGTCGTCATTGAAATCAAAATAATAGCCACCGTAGCTTTAACCCATATTTTGACTCGTTACTACCGATACAACTATTATGTTAATACATCTTACCATTTCTTGCCAACAAAACTGCAATATTCGAGCGTTATCATGAAAAGTGCTTGGTCACGGTTGACTATCATTTTAGAACTACTCAGGCTAGTTATCAAGAGGCCGAGTGATCATATTTATTGGGGGATTTAACTACAAAATACGCAATGAAACGTTATAAAATACTTATTGTATATCTTTTTTGTTATAATCATGCCGAGTAACCTGGTTCACGATACATACTCTAACAAACAATTGAATTTATCGACATTAACGTATCAAAAAATACTCTTCAGTGTAAAGATAGAAAAAAAACTTCCATGATCAACTAATCGTTATTATAACCAAAAATGCAAATAGCATTGCCTGGTGGCAGCGCAATCATAAGACCGTATCATATATATATACACGTTTTGAACAAGGTTGAGCAGTTGAACATACTTTTTTTATCCTGAATTATCATTTTAGTCAAAGAGGTTTGCTTTAAAAACAGTGTGGATAACGCTTCATATATGTTTGCTTTTTAAAGTGAAAATACAATGAGGATTACATGTGTTTGTGTATGTTTTGAAAGTTATGTATACACGTATATGTAATTGAAAATTAGTCGAGTTTTTTTTCCGGTAAATTTAATGTTATGAAAAAAATAATGTGGCAATGTTCAATGACTCTATTTGTTCTCTTTTCAATCCCCGTGTATCGGTCTATCCTCCGAGCACGTTAAAGAACCATAGGAATCTATTCGATAATAAGAGTGGGGCACGGTTCCCGGATTCCTATGTATCCTTACCCTCTCTCTGGGGCGGCTCTAAAAAACCTATACTGTGTTGATGAGCCGTTAAACAACATTCAGTTCAGTTCCTACTGAACAAAAAAGGCTGATGAGAGTTGTTTACCCTTAACCTGCTACATCCTCTTAGAATTCAAACTGGGCGTTATGATAGAAATAGAATACCAAAAAATGAAAGATATTGCCTTTGTTGTAATTCAGGCGATATAGAAGATGAGTTTCACTTTATATGTATATGTCCATGTTTTGTAGATTTGCGTAAGCAGTATTTGAAAAAGTATTATTACCAAAGACCATCAATGTTCAAGTTTTTAGATTTGATTAGCTCTCATAATAAAACTGTATTATATAAAATTTCAAAATATACCAAGGAAGCCTTAGAAATAAGAAAATCAATTTTAAATGTTTAAGCATGTTGTTCATTCTCATTCTATTAAATTTCATAATCTTTAAGGAATATTGTATTACAAATGTGAACTAAAGTAATATAATTCAACATTTATTTGTAAAAGAAAATCTTTTATATCTATTACGTGACTATATGTTTAATGTATTTGTATGTAATGTTTGTATGATGATGTACTATGTACAAATCTTAATAAAATATCTGTTCTGTTCTGTTCTGTTCTGTTGATGAGCCGTTAAACAACATTCAATTCAATTCAATTACTCTTTTCAATGAAAGTTTGCAGTTAGAAAAACGTGTCTTCTTCAAAGACGTCTAGAGCAAAAGACTTACATTTTCGATAATTTTGTATCTAAATGATACCAAAGCAGCTTTAAATATCAATTTAAAAAATCTCAACTCTACATCCTTTCCCAGCGAACCGCCTCAAAGAAGACGAATTCCTAGAACGGCATTGACCTCCCTGTGTACATTCTAAAATGATGGAAAGTTTTATACATCAGATTGTTTACTATACAAATTACATAATACATAGTTCAAGCAGATTTCATAAACACTTACAAATGACCTTACATTAAACAGTATTTGCTTGTTAATCTGAAGTGTCTAATTAAATCAAATTAAATATATTATAAGTTGCTTATGGTCTCACACTTCTATTATCTCTCCTGAAAGCTCACTGACATAGAGACAAAAGTAAAACAGAAAATAATTCATTTTTCCCCCTCCATTTTAGGCAATTTTTGATTAGAAAAATTTAGGTTTTGTTGATTTAGCATACATCTGCAGTGTAAAAGACAGGTGATACAGAAAATACCATGTTGAGGTTTTTATTCAGATTTCATATGTGTTTGACCGAAGCACCACATATTCAGCTAGATAGTGTATGGATGGTTTTTGTATTTTTCATAGGAGACACATAAATATGAGCGAGAAAAAAACTCGGGTTAACTTATGGATTTTATTGTTTAAAATGACTTTTGTTGGCTATACTTATATTTATTAAACCAATATCAAGGTATCTGCCCAACTTTGAAGCTCAGATGTTGGAAAAGGCTGTACAGAATCCCATAGGAAAATTAATTGTGGTGTGAGACCTTATAAGTTCAGAATATAACTGACCTTCGCAAGTGATTCCATGAAAAATTGACACTTAAGTTTAAACAAATTATCACTTATGTTTAGTGATTGTTTGTTTGTTACTCTGTGGTGACTGTTAGATACATATACCAGGGACTCTAAATATATAGACTTAGTATGGCAGGACTATTAAAGGTAGTCCTAGGACTGGTCGGCCAGGTGTCAGTATAATGTGAATGGGTGGGGTATCATGCCATTTGTCTACGGCGTGGTATTCCAGTATGGCAGCACTATTAAGGGTAGTCCTAGGACTGGTCGGCAAGGTGTCAATATAATGTGACTGGGTGGGGAGTCATGCCATTTGTCTACGGCGTGGTGTTCCAGTATGGCAGCACTATTAAGTGTAACATAGAGCTCACTGCTGTACAAGTGGACACCGTAGTGATGTGACTGAAAGAATGATGAAAGCGACGTTAATTACTGTGCATAAATAAATAAAATAGACTAGGTGAGACGAGTATGTTTTAAACCTATAAAGATAACTGAACATTGTTTCTGATGCGTATGCAAACTATACAAGGACATTAATGAATTTTTATTGGGTAGCTATTGTAAAACAATCATACACAATGCATATCATTATCATCACCACCAACATGATGATGGTGGTGGTGGTGGTGTGGTGGTGATGATGATGATGATGATGATGATGATGATGATGATGATGATGATGATGATCACTATTAGGTCTCACACCACAATTAATTTTCCCATAGGGTTACTGTACAGCCTTTTCCAACATCTGAGCTTCAAAGCAGGGCAGCAGACATTGTTGTTGGTTTAATATCTTCAGTATAGCCAAGACCAGTAATTTAAAACAATAAAATATATAAGTTAGCCAGGTTTTTTTTTTTTCTCGCTCATGTTTTGTGAACCCTATGGAAAATACAAAATTCATACACTATCTAGCTGAATATGTGGTGCTTCGGTCAAACAATTCTGAAATTTGAATGAAACCTCATATCAACATGGGATTTTCTGTATCATCTGTCTTTTACACTGCAGATGTATGCTAAAGCAAAGAAAAGCCTATTTTTCAAATTAAAAATTGACTAAAAATGAGAAAAAATAGAATTATTTTCTGTTTTCCTTTTGTCTCTAGGTCCGTGAGCTTTCAGGGGAGATAATAGAGGTGTGAGACCTGAATGGTTAATATTTTCTGTTGCTTTCGCGATGCTTACAAGGTCATAATAATGCATTATAACAAACAGACCTTTGACACACTTATTGTTCGTGAAACAAGCACTGAATGCATGCTGCATGTTTGCTATAAAACTAAATGCTATAAATGTGATTACAAAACGTAGTGGATCTTCTTTTAACAACCTTACTCCACTTGCAGGACAAGGAGAGAGATATGTTAATAAAGGATTGTGTTATCTTATGAAGAGTAACTGAACGTTAGGTGTTTCTATTTTTGTATCATTGTTTCTCTCAAATTTGAAGATAGCGACAATGACATAGTTAATCTAGAACACTTATAACGATGGATGAATTCCAACTATTGCTAATTAATTTATCAAGATATGGGCATTTTTTTTTATAGAAATAATCTAATCACAAAATGTATTTTAGTATTTCCCAATTTGGAATAGTGTGCTGCAATATTAAGCAAATGTCTGCGTTCAGTGAGATTAATCCTTCCAAACTGTATACGGCCAAACACTTTCTTTCTATTCCAAATGTTGGGAGGGCTGATCTCAGAAAATACTGGATGAATAGAATTGTCTAGAAAGAACTAAATGCTATCTAATTGAACACAACTCGTTTAATTTTAACAGTTATGAAACAAAACCATACAGGAAGTAACAGTAAAACTGGATACCAGTAGTAACAGTTGCACGGGGTACCAGTAGTAATAGTTGCACGGGATACCAGTAGTGACAGTTGAACGGGATACCAATAGTAACAGTAACACTGGATACCAGTAGTAACAGTAACACTGTATACCAGTAGTAACAGTTGCACGGCATACCAGTAGTAACAGTAGCAATGGATACCAGTAATAACAGTTGTACGGGATACCAGTAGTAACAGTTGCACGGGATACCAGTAGTAACAATAACACTGGATACCAGTAGTAACAGTAACACTGGATACCAGTAGTAACAGTAACTGTATACCAGTAGTAACAGTTGCACGGGATACCAGTAGTAACAGTTGCACGGGATACCAGTAATAACAGTTGTACGGGATACCAGTAGTAACAGTTGCACGGGATACCAGTAGTAACAGTAACACTGGGTACCAGTAATAACAGTTGCACGGGATATCAGTAATAACAGTTGTACGGGATACCAATAGTAACAGTAACACTAGATACCAGTAGTAACAGTAGCACTGGATACCAGTAATAACAGTTGTACGGGATACCAGTAGTAACAGTTGTACGGGATACCAGTAGTAACAGTTGCACGGGATACCAGTAGTAACAGTAGTACTGGATACCAGTAATAACAGTTGTACGGGATACCAGTAGTAACAGTTGCACGGGATACCAGTAGTAACAGTAACACTGGGTACCAGTAATAACAGTTGCACGGGATACCAGTAGTAACAGTAACACTGGATACAAGTAATAACAGTTGCACGGGATACCAGTAGTAACAGTTGCACGGGATACCTGTAGTAACAATAACACTGGATACCAGTTATAATAGTTGCACGGGATACCAGTAGTAACAGTAGCTCTGGATACCAGTAGTAACAGTTGCCCGGGATACCAGTAGTAACAGTTATACTGTATACAAGTAGTAATGCCGGATACCAGTAGTAAAAGTAACACCGGATACCAGTAGTAACAGTAACACCGGATACCAGTCGTAACAGTAACACCGGATACCAGTAGTAACAGTAACACTGTATACCAGTAGTAACAGTTATACTGTATACCAGTAGTAATGCCGGATACCGGTAGTAACAGTAACACCGGATACCAGTAGTAACAGTAACACTGTATACCAGTAGTAACAGTTATACTGTATATCAGTAGTAATGCTGGATACCAGCAGTAACAGTAACACCGGATACCAGTAGTAATAGTAACCCCGGCTACCAGTAGTAACAGTTACACTGTATATCAGTAGTATTGATGGATACCAGTAGTAACAGTAACACTGTATACCAGTAGTAAAATTACCACTTGATACCAGTAGTAGCAGTAACACTGTATATCAGTAGTAATGCTGGATACCAGTAGTAACAGTAACACCGGATACTAGTAGTAACAGTTATACTGTATACTAGTAGTAATGCCGGATACCAGTAGTAACAGTAACACCGGATAATAGTAGTAACAGAAACACCGGATACCAGTAGTAACAGTAACACCGGATACTAGTAGTAACAGTAACACTGTATACCAGCAGTAATGCCGGATACCAGTAGTAACAGTAACACTGTATACCAGTAGTAATGCCGGATACCAGAAATAACAGTAACACCGGATACCAGTAGTAACAGTAACACTGTATACCAGTAGTAAAAGTAACACTTGATACCAGTAGTAACATAACAGTAACACTGTATACCAGTAGTAATGCCGGATACCAGTAGTAACAGTAACACCGGATACCAGTAGTAACAGTAACACTGCATACCAGTAGTAAAAGTACCACTTGATAACAGTAGTAACAGTAACACTGTATACCAGTAGTAATGCCGGATACCAGTAGTAACAATAACACTGTATACCAGTAGTAATGCCGGATACCAGTAGTAACAGTAACACTGTATACCAGTATCAACAGTACCACTGGATACCAGTAGTAACAGTAACACTGTATACCAGTAGTAACAGTAACACTGGATACCAGTAGTAACAGTACCACTTGATAACAGTAGTAACAGTAACACTGTATATCAGTAGTAATGCCGGATACTAGTAGTAACAGTAACACTGTATACCAGTAGTAATGCCGGATACCAGTATTAACAGTAACACTGTATACCAGTAGTAACAGTAACACTGTATACCAGTAGTAACAGTTATACTGTATACCAGTAGTAACAGTAACACTGTATACCAGTAGTAACTGTTACTACTGGTATACAGTGTTACTGTTACTACTGGTATACAGTGGTACTGTTAATACTGGTATACAGTGGTACTGTTACTACTGGTATACCAGTAGTAACAGTAACACTGTATACCAGTAGTAACAGTTATATTGTATACCAGTAGTAACAGTAACACTGTATACCAGTAGTAACAGTAACACTGTATACCAGTATTAACAGTAACACTGTATACCAGTAGTAACAATACCACTGTATACCAGTATTAACAGTACCACTGTATACCAGTAGTAACAGTACCACTGTATACCAGTAGTAACAGTAACACTGTATACCAGTATTAACAGTACCACTGTATACCAGTAGTAACAGTAACACTGTATACCAGTAGTAACAGTACCACTGTATACCAGTAGTAACAGTACCAATGTATACCAGTATTAACAGTAACACTGTATACCAGTATTAACACACTGTATACCAGTATTAACAGTAACACTGTATACCAGTATTAACAGTACCACTGGATACTAAAAGTAACTTTAACACTGAATTAAATGTAGAGAGGTATATAAATAAACAAACATATATTCCGCCATTGTGTTCGAACACACGCTGTTTAACCAAACGGATGAAGCGGTTACAGATATAATACAATGTTACAAACATTGTTTTTGTTTGTTTTTTGTTTTCATTTACACCTTACACTGTCATCCTTTTATGTTTTTTTATCATATTGTCCTTTATCACAAACGATGGTGTGTTTTTTTATCATACTAATGTTTAATGTCAGTTTTAATTAGCATGACAAAGCTCAAATATACCTGCATCATTATTATGACGTGTGTATTTTATTTGTGGATGATGACAACTTGAAATGAATAAAGTTTGCTTTTCTGCGGAAGTCGACATATCATTGAACTGTCTTTTTAAAAAATATAATGTGACATCTCACTGAACATGAACTATACTACATTAAGTAAATGATTTAAACCCCGTCATATGTTTCAATCATGCATATCAAAGTGTTTACAGAATCACTGCAGGGCATATCAATATAATAAAACAGTTTAAAAATACTTTGCTACTTTGCATGAACTGTGGTTATAGAATAGCTGTGAGACTCATAAACCATATGGTTTAATATTGTTTACTTACCATAGAGCTATGACGCGGACTGTAGAAAATAAAAGTATATATGTTGCACTAATCCATCCACACTTTCCGGTGAGGTTTCTTAAGATATCACATACTGCCTACATAAAAAACATTGTCTTTTTAATACCACACCTCCATGCATAAAACTAAATTTCAAAATACAGAATGAGATTTTAGACGAGAGCGAGACATTCGAGAGGAAAACACTGATCCAAGAAAAACATGTCTGAATACATACAGTTGTTACACCTTTTTTATTTATTAAATCTGCTAGTTATCCTTATCGTTAGTGAGTTTTATACATTGACGTGTGGTATTTAACCCTTTCGCCGCCAAATTTCAAATGTCGTCTGCGAAAATTTGAATTCAAACTTTCCGGTAATATTTTGTATAAAAAGTGTTATGGAAAACATTCTGACTGAGTGGCGAACAGTGTCAACCCTCGTCATCCTGTACATAGTGTGCAGGCTGATATGGGCCTACACTGGTCATACAATTAATGTTTTTGACTGTGGCAGTGAAAGGGTTAAGGTTAAGTCAATTGAAATGTGTATGCAGACATTGTGTCATGTCTTCAGAAGCCTCTCCAGAAAGTGCGGATCGAGCCGTGCCGCATTACTTTACCTATAGTGTATATAGGCCGCGTCATAGCTCTATGATAGGACCAAAAGAGCTTTGACTCTCACATTTATAATTTTAGAATAGCGTTTCTAAATCGAGAAAGGTAAACATATGGAGATACGGTCAGGGTCTGCTACGACTGGCCGTGAGGGCATTGATTCAGAACCACCTATGTCCAAACCTGATGCAGAAGAGTCGGTCTGTTTCTTAGGGAAGGGCATATTTTTAAAGATATTTTGACCTTTGACCTCCAAGTTTGACCTTGACCGTTGAGACACTGACATGATTCTTGCACGCGACACACCTTCTCAATTTTATGAACATTTATGTAAAGTTTTACGCAACTTATTTCAGTAGTTTCCAAGTAACGGCTGATACATGATTTTTTTTACGATTTTTTTTTATCTTTGACATTGAACTGTGACCTTGATCTTTATGGCAATGACATGCTTCTTGCACGCGACATACCTTCTCATTGTAATGAACATGTGTATGAAGTTAGACGCAATTCATTTCAGTAGTTTCCAAGTAATGGCCGAGACATGATTTTTTCACGACTTTTTTGACCTTAGACCTTCAATGTGATGAATATTTGTGTGAAGTAAGACGCAACTCCCTTTAGTACTTTCCAAGTAATAGCTGATACATTAATTTTTTGACGATTTGTTACACTTGACCTCCAACTGTGACCTTGACATTTGAGGCACTGACATGAGTCTTGCACGCGACACATCTTCTCAATGTGACGAACATTTGTGTGAAGTGTGACGCGAATCCCTTCAGTAGTTTCCAAGTAATGGCTGAGCCATGAATATTTTCATGATTTTTTGAAATTTGATGAACATTTGTGTGGAGTTTGTCGCAACTCACTTTACTTTAGTAGTTTCCAAGTAATGGCTAAGACCTGAATTCTTTTACTGTTTTTTATCTTTGACCCCCAACTATGACCTTGACCTTTGAGGCACTGACATGATTCTTGCACGCGACATACCTTCCCATTATAATGAATATGTGTATGAAGTTTGACGCAACTCGCTTTAGTAGTTTCCAAGTAATGGCTGAGACATGATTTTTTTCACGACGTTTTGACCTTTGACCCCAAGTGTGACCTTGACCTTTTTGAGACCCGGACATGATTCTTACGCGCGACACACCTTCATGTGAGTTTGACGCAACTCCCTTTAGTACTTTCCAAGTAATAGCTGATACATGAATCTTTTGGCGATTTGTTTAATTTGACCTCCAACTGTGACCTTGACCTTTGAGACACTGACATGATTCTTGCAAGCGACACACCTTCTGGGATGAATGGCTGAGACATTATTAGTTATTAGGATTCTTGACAGGGGACATGGGCTCACATTCCCTGCCTGAATATACTTTCCAGGCAGGGCTCGTCAAAGTTGTTACCATTAATTTTAGAAAGAAAAAAAAGCCAAAAACACGTTTTCGTTTTTATTGCGCCAATTTCCCCGTAACGTGCCTCTAGACGTTGTTTATTTTCGTGACGTCATCGCTCTTACGTCGTTATATTTGGCGGATTTTTTCCTAAAATAAACGTATTTTATCACTATGTTAATGTTTTACTATCTGTAAAATTGCAAAAAATTATATACTTACGATTATTTCAGACCTTTACATACAATGGAAAGCGCAGAAAAGCAATAGAAAGGAAACAATCGGCGGTTTCAAAAACGAATCGGCAACGTTATCGTCGTTGTTTTTGTGTATTGCAGGTATGGGGTACCTACGGGGAAATTGTCCTACGTTCACGTCGCGAGACGTAGACATGGGCTCATGTATAAGGCCCATTGGCCAATAAATCCCGAGAATTTGCTTTGCAGTATGACAAGAACCTTTTCATGATTTTTTGACATTTGACCTCCAAGTGTGTCCTTGACCTTTGAAATACGGTCTTGACTCTTGCGCGCGTTCAAAGTTCTCATTGTGATGAACATTTGAATGCAGTTTGAAGAACTTCCTTTCAGTAGTTTCTGAGGAATGACTGAGACGATTTCGGACGGACGGATGGACGTTCAGACTGACGCACGGACGGACCCACGGACAGTGCGATTACTATATGCCTCCCTGTGGGGGCATAACAAAAAGTAATTTGTCATACTATTAGTTTCAATGGAAAATTTTGCCCTGGATTATTAAATCATAAAATGGCTGGGTTCACAGGTTGATAATTAATCATCAAGATCCGTAGCGGTATAACGCGTTTAAAAAAACAACAACAACAACGGCAACATGATTTTGAAAGCTATCATCTTTCCATGCTGTAATAACGAAAGCTGAATCGATATAGGCATCCATTTTCAAAACAACGGATTCAAGAGAGAAAAAAATCTTTAGCCAACATATTCAGTGTTCAAACTGTACAAAATATTAATGATATACTCAATTAATGCACATTAATGCACAATGTATGTCAATTTCTCTACAAACTAGAGTAATTTTGGTAAGTGTTTGGAAACCATTTTAAAAAAATATTCAAAAGATAAAGCAAATTTTAGTCAATGAAATAGTTGGGTTAGGAAGAACAAAATAATATGGTTTGTGTTGCTTTGAACTGTAAATTGGTTTACAAACTTCACGATTGTCGTGTCGTAAAGGCGGCAACACCTTCTGTGACGCACACCTTCTGGGCTTTCCACAAACCCATAGTCTGAATAGCCTTCTTGAACGTTGCCTTTTGTTAAGACCAACTGTCTTCTAGAATCCTTTCGCAAAGTTCTCACGAATATTCATGAAAATGCCATATATTGTTAAGTCGAGCGTTTTCCTATATAATTATATACATAAGTTGAATTTATTTTTGTCTAACTGGACATTATTTAAATTTGCCTCGAGATCCTACACGTTAATTAAGAGAAGCAGGAGTCACAAGTGTCCCATCTTGGAACTCTCATTTTATCCTGGGTGGTCATCTTGGATATGGCAGAACGGCGGTCGTTCAACTGTTTTAGAGGCAAAGTATAGACATTTCATGCAATATTCATTTTAACTTGCGCGCCGATAACACTCGTGCATTAGGAGAAGTAGGGAACACACGTGTTTCCGAGGAGAAGTAGGGATCACAAGTGTTTCCGAGGAGAAGTAGGGATCACGCGTGTTTCCAAGGAGAACTAGAGATCGCCTACATAATTAATAGGAGATTATTACTCAATTAATAGGAGAAGTAGGGATCACACGTGTTCCGATGAAAACAATGGGCATGGTCATTCCAAGTTTTTCAGCAAATTAATTGTTATTCACCAGTTATTTGTTCGTTAATGTAAACCAAATAAGACATATTTATAATACAAAACCACAACATTAGCGGTCTGATATTGTTTGTAACGCTGATGGGAGAAATGGTTTTGTAACACTTGATATAAAGTTACGTTTGATAACTTCCTCAACACTTAAAGAGACTGTCGGCAAACGACAGAAAAGTCAGGCAAAATTTATTTTATCAGAAATAAAATAAAATAAATTTACCCTTTCCTTCTCCAGAATATGTCACCAAATATTGTGATTTTATATTTTCTGAAAGATAATATAACTTACCCAACAATATATAATCTCATATTATGAAAATCTGTCAATTATTCTAGAAAATGTTTTATATTTGGCTGACACCGGTATCTAGACGGCAGGCAGTCGAGCCTTGATTTAAGTAAGTTCGTTTGTAGAGCCGCCCCAGAGAGAGGGGAAGGATACATAGGAATCGTGGAGCCTGCCTTATTCTGACTAACGATCATGGTTTTTAACGTGATCGGAGGATAGACTCCGATAAACAGGAGCGCCTAACTTACGTTCCCACCCGACGGACAAGGCTTAGGAAGTGTCTTGCACAAGAAAGCACGAAGAACACACATCAAGCCTACCGTGTTATCTACTGCACCATGCCAGCGCCGCCATATTTCAAGTATAATGTATTTAAAGTTGTCTGATATACGTTAAACGTATATATTGATTTACGTGTGATATACGTTACACGTAACTGTGATATACGTTATACGTCTGATATACGTTACACGTGTGATATACGTGTGATATACGTGTGATATGCGTTACACTTGTTATATTCGTGTGATATACGTTATATGTGTGATACACATCTGTTATACGTTATGCTTGTGATATACGTGTGATATACGTTACACGTGTGATATACGTGTGATATACGTTACACGTGTGATATACGTGTGATATACGTTACACATGTGATATACGTGTGATATATAAACGTGTGATATATGTTACACGTGTGATGTACGTGTGATATACGTTACACTTGTGATATTCGTGTGATATACGTTATATGTGTGATATACATCTGTTAGACGTTATGCCTGTGATATACGTGTGATATACGTTATATTTGTGATAAACATCTGTTATACGTTATGCCTGTGATATGATCTATAGTTTGTTTCACACGGTGTAAAGATTTTAAGTATGAATTAATTGGTAGTTTAGGACCTTTAACACCGTGTAGAAACTTATTGACATATTAACAATTCAATATTCACAAACCGTGATTGGTTACAGTTATACAACTGCACTTACATACTTTCGTTTTCAATCAGATAAGATGATATGGTAAATAACCACAGTAAAATGTCGTGTGGTTTCCCACTGGCTTTTTAAAGGTTCAGTTGCGTTTTAATATATTCAGGCATGGGCATAGGCACGTTTCAATAATTGGGTTGGGTTGGGTGGGGGTGGGGGGGGGGGTGTGTGGGGGCAAACCGGGGAGGGGGTGGGGGTGGCAAAACTTTTTAAAAAGATATTTGACAATCAAAAAAAGTATGTTTCAATTATTGTGTGGAAATTACACCAAAAACGTACTTTTTTGAGCGCTAACCTTTTTTTTTAGGGGGGGGGGGGGGGGGGGCAAAGTATACTCTAGCCCCCATTCCCCCTCCCCACTCTGAAATTGAGCGCCTGATGAGTTTGTGTGCACGTGCTTGTTATTTCCTAATGCCTATTTAGTGTTAAAAATGTTACAACATACCAATAAATAGCCGTGGTCTAGTGGTTCAGCATACATCCTTCAATTTTAAAAGTGCAAGGCTGTGGTTTAAATCCCGTTCCGGGCACTATTATATATTACATGTATTTATCGATGTTACCTGTACGGAGGCTAAATGAAATTGTGAAATTTAGGCATCGATTTCTGCCTTATATCTACCGACTTTTGGGGTGTTCGTCGATTTGAAGCTACTTCACACGTGACTCATTCATATTGATGAGTTATTACCAGTTAAAATAGGGACTGTGTAGCTTTAAACACCTGCCAGGGCCTGTATTCATAAAGCAACTTAAGTGGGAAATATTACTTAAGTCATAATTTAAGATATTTACATAATTTTAAATCTCCTTATTAACCTCTCAGGAACATTACAAACCATTTATTTTAAGATACATATTTAGATGTTGGTTTTATTTATCCGTAACCTTATTGAAAATATTAAGAAAATGTCTTAAATCGATAGAAAAAGGTGTTTAAAAAATTGATACAATTTGACTTAAGTTAATATTTTGCTAAGAAGCTTTATGAATACACCGACCCAGTCCATTCATACTTTAAATATTGGATATATTGTTCGTGTTCTTTTATCCTATCGCATAAAAAAATCTCAAAATAATGACTAAGTTAGTCATGTTCATTGGTAAACTATATTAGTTATCGTCTGTTTGATAATCGTATAATATTCAGTAAGCGTTCTGGCATATGCATCGCTGAGAAGTATAGTACTTACATGGGGATATTGTAATGCAGACTAAAGAGATGCAAGAACTCTATTCTACTTGCGAATTAAAATGTTATTATCAATAAGACATTGTAAAACACGCCATACTGTCATAACATCTCAGACTTGATACACGCACAAATCAGTTTTAAAAGTGTTTCATATCCTCTGTCCAACTCCTTTAACGGGACACTCGACAATCTTGGATTTTTTAAAAACTCCCGGCGTCGTGTTAGCTTTTCTCTTGCATTTGTTCAATCATTTATTCGCTGCCGGAACGGCAGCGACTCTTATATGGTTTTCATAATTGTACATGGTAAGGTAGCGATGAGTTTCTTTGAGTTTGAGTTTTCATTTCTCTTAAATAACGCAATCTCATAACTACACATCGTATCAGTGAACAGTTTATTTGTGTTGTAATGTAACGCACACGCATCCCTTACATGTGAACGATTGTATTTCTGTGCTGATATGTACTCTAACATGTCGTGCTACAAAGGTGAACATGTTATCAATATGTAACGCATGTCAAGTATTTGACTAGAACGAAGCGAGGTCGTCCACCTTGATTCAAAATGTTTGATAGGAAGAACTGATGGTAAAAAGTTGGAAGAAGGTGTCTGGTAAGAATAAAACGGTCGTGGCATGTTAACGTCTTCGTGACTTGATCTGTTAATGTTAAACTTTTTTCCCAGTTCCTATCCAGATATAAAGCTATTTTATCTCGGCAGCTATTTTTCGGTTGCGTAAAACCTTGCTTGTATTAATTGTATTAATTGTTAGAATAGTTCGAAGATACTTGTTTTAACTCACCTGAGCCGAAGGCTCTTCGTCCTTCGAAGCGTCCGTCGTCCGGCGTTATCTTTTGTTTCAAACAACTTCTCCTCAGAAACCGCTGGGACAATTTGGACCAAATTTCACATGTATGATACAGAGGTACATATCTTTCAAAATTGTCCAAGTTATGTCAATACGACATCCAATATGGCCGCCATTACCATATATAGTTATAACCTTAAAACATCTTCTCAGGAACCACTGAACAAATTTTGACAGGTTTTCATTTTTAATGATCGCCAACCCCTGGACTATAAACTTTTACAAATAATGTCCTCATGATCAAAAATGGTTGCGTCCCAGGGGTCCAAAATTTGTATATAGAGATTTTGCATGTTTTGCATAGACTTGTATATGGCCACTATTACCATATATGGTCAAAACCTTAAACCATCTTCTCTTAAGAACTGCTGAACAGATTTCAACAGTGTTGTAGTTGTGATATTCTAGAGAAATCCCTTTATGTTGTGTCAAAAAAGGGGGTTATAGCTAGTTAGAGAAAGGACAAAAATGTACTGTTGTAGACGTATTACTCATAGTACACTTTGTAACATGAAATTCGTAAATATTTAGCCATTTCATTACTGTATTTAATGTAAAGAGATTGCAAAAGTTACTGTTGCACACCTGCTTGAGCCATACGCGCATTCTATCACAAATATGAAACTTTGAAGGGATAACATTGGGTATGTTATGTGTTGTCATTGTACTATATATACGTAATATATATATATATATACATATATATATATATATATATATATATATATATAACAAGGCGTTAGCTATTGGGCGAGGCGCTGTGTCGAGGTTGGTGTCTAAGGTTGCGGGTTCGAATCCGTTGGTAAGTGGTTGGTACAAAAAGTTCTCCACATATAATATTAATGTTTGTACTTGTACCTTATAGATCCTACGTTAAAGAAAGTTCGTTATTCATGAATTCAATTCTCTCCTAAATAATTATATTCTAAATTCATTGTATCAGTATATTTACCTGAGGTTATAATCATGTAATGTGAATCCCCTATCGTATCAATATTCGCTATGGTTGTCGTTATTTGACGGAAAAACCCGAATATATTTGACGCGTTAAAGAGTATGGTATTAAGTATCACCGGTTTCCAAACTCAATATTTTAGGTTAACTAGGTGGCCGAGTGGGCTAGGAGGCCGAGGGGGCGTTAACGGTAGCAAACATATTTCACTACCGTTCATGAACAGTCTCAATCAAACCGAGACTGCAATATTTCGTATTTATCGTGTTCGGCCGTTTCCAAAGGTCCACTCTCATACTCTGTTATCTTTCCCCATGTGTAAGATCAGGTTTTCCATCACCAATGTAAAACGCGGATAACCGTATCAGTGCGGTATGGGAGAAAACATCATTTAGCATGCCAATCAGTTTGCTGGCCTTAGTTAAGCAGCTATTTCTAGGCTATTTTTTTTTTAGATATGAGGGCTAAGGCGTCTGCTATTGGACGAGGCGCTGTGTCTAGGTTGGTGCCTAGGGCTGCGGGTTCGAATCCGTTGGTAAGTGGTTGGTACGAAAAAAAAAATCTCCAATATATATATCGGAAATTCCAGAGCTGCGTTTCTTTTTTCCTTAAGTACGTATGTATTTATGATACAATAAACCATATGGCGCATTTAGCTTTATGCGTCGATAATTTGCGCATTTGAACATAAAAGGATCGTTTTTATTGCATTTTATTACACTGAAAAGGGTTATAAATACGATGTTAAACCACAATCACGTGTATATTTGTGAATTATGTAAAATTAACGTGTAGTTAAATTTAGTTCTATTCAAAAAGATATCTGATTGAGTAATTTATTTTAAGGGTGTAACGATTTGTTGCTGCGGAAAGCGAAATTTGTGCTAACTTTAAATAAAATAAAGGCGTTTCTGATATTCATTAACACATGTATTTTTATTTAAATATATTAAAAATGACAATATATTACAAAATTAAAAAGGGTGTTTTTGGAATCAGTCCCAGTAGAAGACGCATGACGTAAAACACAGTAATTCATGCAGTAACTGAGCCGTCATCCAGATATTTCATGGCTCATTTAGCCTAAGTTCGCTTTTAGTATACAATTAACTGAAAAAAATAAGCTGTTTTAATACTCTTATTTCAAAAAGATTACTTAAATTGGATAATTAGAATATTTATATTATTCTTATATAATATATGTATAATTTGAAAAAATATTTTATGGAAAAAAATAACAGTAAACAGGCGAGAAGATACACTTGTACAGATTAATCATTTTTACCAGTTTTCGGAATTTGATGACACAAAATCGTTTAGTATGCCAATCAATTTGCTGGCCTCAGTTAAACTATCTCTGGGCTGCTTTGTTTTTTTTTAGATATGAGGGAATGTTTTCTGATCAAGTTTCATGATGATAGGAATGAAAGTGTCGTCGTGTACACACAGTTTAGACTATTTCTAGAAATGGTAGCATGCAGTTTGAAAATCCGATAGACCTATTCTATGTTTTCTTCTTTAATGTAGTGTTCATTACAGACGCATCTCTGTACAATTATTTCCATCCTGGGGATCTCATTTAAACAACAGAGTATAGAATTAATCTGAATTAAACTTCAATGAAAAGTAGGTATCAAAGTTGAACTGAAAACGTAGCATTCACACTTGTAAGTGAGGAAGTGTCGATTCTTACGGATGGCGGGAGGTGTACAGTACTGGTTCTACCCAGGAAAAGTGGGTGGTCTGCTTCCACCAGGTCTGCTTCCACCACAAGAAATCGACCGTCATTTATAACCTAACATGTGTTGAAAATGACGTAAAACACCATACAAACAATAAACAATACGAAACAAATTGCAATAATAAGGAACAATTAAAGAAAACATAAAAGGGATGACAATATGGGTTAAGCCTTGTAAGGATCAGTGGCAAAACGGGCGTTTGGGGTTTAAACCAGGTTCTAGTGTGCACCAAATCTCGTTCTTACCCTATAGTCATCGCAATAAAACGGGATAGTGTAAATAAAGAAATCCTTGCCAGGCTTTGCCCTCTTAAAACTAGGCAGCATTAATTGGCAACATACGTTATTAACTCAAAGATGATAATATGTATATATGAGTATAAAAAATTAAAACCGTAAAAAGTCAAAAAGAGCAACAAGAGACTAAACCATTAAGGGCACGACAAGACAATGTAGGAGACAAACATGAAACGCTACCGCCCTTTCAGGATTTACGTAGACGTCATCATAGGGTCCACCATAATATGTCTGGTAATCGCACAATCCAAGAGAAAAGCACAGTGGCGAACTGTAAATGCTGTAACAACACTAAAGGTAACAATTCCGCTAAAGGTAACAACCGTCGTTATAGATAACAATTTCAACGGTACAGGTAACAACCTCCGCTAAATGTAACAGGTACCTCTACCGCTAAAGGTAACAGCGCTTGCGTCACAGGTGCCACACTTAAAAGAACCCGTTTATTCAAATTTTCATTGAAACTGTATAATTATGTAGAAAAAAAGTTGTTACCTTTAGCGTTAGCCTTGATACCTTTAACGGAAGAATAGATTGTTACCTTTAGCGGAGGTTGTTACCTTTGGCGTTGAAACGGTTACCTTTAGCGGCTGTTGTTACCTTTAGCGGAATTGTTACCTTTAGCGTTGTTACAAATGGGTCAACGACTAAACAGGCAGTACGTTGAAAAATGATAATCATAACCTCTTCTGATAAACTTGTTAACACGTTAAAGTATTAAATAATGGTCTCATCGAGTTGGTTTTAATCAACGAGATTAGACAGTACTCTCTATTTGTTTTGTAGCATGTCCATTTCAGCTGTCTGTCATACTCTAACTGACATTAGAGGCTAAGAAGTGAAATTTTAACAATCAAGAAACCCCGGTCAGTCGACCTCTAACTAATACATAACTGGTAGTTAGAGTACATCATTTATACTGACAGATATTCGTTTCAATTACACGATTTACACCTGTGCAAATTTAAAGGAAATTTCAGTGGCATGCTACAATAAAGTTTGTTTGAAAATGAGCATGGCCAAGGACCTTACGAAGTTTGTAAATCTCGTCACCATAGCAGTCAGGTTGTGCTAGACCTTGTCGCAGAAGAGTTCTTAGATTACGTTTGAATTTTAAAAGTAGATCAGGGTTATGACAATACAATTTTGCAAAGATTTTTCGAAGTTTATGATCACGGTAGCCCTGATGGAGTAGCTTTTTAGTTTTACCAAGGTTACCATATTAAAGTCCAGGCCTTGAATTCACCAACCATTCTTGAGAATATTCTTACACTTAAGCCCAAGTATGCAAATTTCAATCACAAATATTTCTATAAGTTTGAAATATAAACATTCATTTCAAGATGCTATGTATGGTAAATACGAGTGTTTATCTTTGAAGGTCATGGACATATTTGTGATCGAAATTTGAGTACTTTGAGTTCAAGTCCAAGAATAGCTTGAAGAATGGTTGATGAATTTCATGCCTGAACTCCACTATCATCTCTTGAACAACGAATAAGTTGAAAAACATAAAACCCTTTAAGAAGTTGGTCGGGGAACATTCACGTCTAAACAATCATGTTGAACTTGTATGTAATTTACCTGAAAGAAAGGGTCAATCTATCTAATATTGGTATCACAGTCGAACATCAAATTGAATTGAATTGGGGTTTTAAGGCGCACCAACACATTACAGGTTATATGGCGCCTAACAGGCATGAACATGCCAGGCTCATCTTCCATGTACATCGAGATAAAATATGGAAAATGGGCCTAGAACCTTCTCACCCTGAACTGCAGAGTTGCTGCAAATTCTATCGTAAAAACTCCATTTACGCTGGAGCCACGTTTATTGTTTTTCTGCCACTGCTCTTAGTGATGTGAGCGAGATGGCACCTGAAACAATGCAGGGGTCATGATGAAGACCTTTAATGAGCATGAAAAAAAAATGAAAAAATGAATATGAATGGGGGGGTCCTACCCCTCTGCATGTGACTGTGTGTTTGCAGTGGTTGTATTCTACCCCGGCAACCACACGGGGTCGAACATCAAAGGACGTGCTTTTATGATGATACATGTATTTAGAGAAAATGTACAAGATAATAATAATAATAATAATAATAAAAGCTTTATTTAAAGAAGGTAACACATTAGAGTTATATAACATACATCATATACATCTTATTTTCAATGTGGCCTTCTGCAAAATATCATACACGCACGCACGCACGCACGCACGCACACACACACACAATATGCATATATACATCGACAAACACTCCATTAGTTAATTTTCTAGAAACAATATTAAAGATCATGAAATAATACAGTATAAGCGGATTCTTACTCAAAATTCACTTATATGTTTACTTTGTTATTGTTATCTGAACAATTAATCGTTAAATGATAATACATTGCTTTGCAATAAATGTGATCTATATCTATATTTAAATGAATGTAACGACGATGATGAACGAATCTGTACAGGCACACTATTCCATACTTGTGCACTTACAAATGTAAAGGATTTTTTCATATAATTTGTACGTGGCTTGGGAGTTACTAAATCACTGTTTGTAATAGATCGAAGGCTATATATGTTACTGCTGGAAAAGGTTAATAATTTGCTTATGTAATTTGGAGCGAGATTATATTTCGCTTTGTATACTAGAACAGCTATGTGATACTGATATCTATCTGAAACGGATAGCCATTGTAATTCTTTCAGTAGTGATCTGCACCCAGTTTTGTAAGATTTATGCATTATTATTTGCGCTACTCTTACTTGTTGCTTATGTATCTTATTGATGTTGTTCCCTTTAGCCCATATTTGGCAACAATAGTCAATGGTCGACAGGATGTAAGCATTGTAGTACAGTTTCTTCATATCATCCGTCAAGAAATAAACAATTTTTTTTAAAAGTGCAATTTTAGAATTTATTTTGGAACTCAGTTTTGATATCTGTACATTCCATGATAACGTATTATCAACATAAATTCCGAGTATCTTTTGAACGTTAACATTTTCTATTTGCGAATCATTAATGTTTAATTGTAATAGCACATGGTTATTATTTAGTGCTTTGTGTTTAATATGTGAAGTTATAATCATACATTTAGTTTTAGTGGGATGTAGAGCCATATTGTTTTCATCACACCACCTATTTATTGCTTTCAAATTTGCCTGAAGTCGGGTTTGTACTTTAAGGATATCATGATCAGCTTCATATAGAGTGGAATCATCCGCGTACAGATCTAACTTTCCTGTGGTAGTTGTATAAGCAATATCATTGATATATATTAAAAATAGAAGCGGCCCCAGGATCGAACCCTGGGGTACGCCTGATGTCACTATCAATTTGTTTGTAGTGAATGTACCATGTTTCATGAACTGTGTCCGGTTTGAAAGGTACGATGTAAACAGTTTGACCGTGTTATTTGAACAATGATACAAATGCAGTTTATGTATAAGTATATTGTGGTCTACCAAATCGAATGCCTTCTTCAGATCTAAAAAAACCGCACCAACATATTTTCCTAAATCCACATCTTTTAACCATGAATCTATTAAATGAATGAGCGCCGTTTGACACGAATGCTGTTGTCTAAAACCTGACTGGGTATCATGAATGATAGAATATTTTATAAAATATGATTGTAACTGAGATGCAATATTTTTTTAAACACTTTGGATATGGTCGGTAAAATTGAAATTGGACGATAATTATTTGGATCTTCTTTGTCTCCACTCTTGAAAATCGGTTTGACACACGCCTCTTTTAGTGCATCCGGAAAAATTCCTTGATCAATACTTTGATTGATGATATAGGCAATTGCTGGTGTGATACAATCGCCACAGTATTTAAGAATTTTGGGACCAATACCATCTGACCCTGTAGACTTATTTGGATTTAAATTATCTATAATTTTCTTTACTTCATATGCCGTTATATGATCAATTTCAAATACTGCATGTTTTAATTTATCATCTAGAGTTTGCTGAAGATTTGAAAAGTTTTCAGCAACCAAGGATGTTTTGTCAATAATATTTGAGATATTTGTAAAATGTTCATTTAGAGCATTTAAAATGTTATTCTGACCCTCAATAATAGTGTTTTTATACCGAAGTTTGTTTGATAAAAAGGAATTTGCATCGTTGTGAACTTCATTACATATAGCTTTTAAATTCTTCCATAAAATGCTTGGAGACTTATTGCTTTTTATTGCTTCATTGAAAAAATTCTTTTTATGTTTTCTTATCATTGATAATATTTTATTTCTTACTATTTTAAATTCGGTGAATTTTTTTTCGCGGTGAAGTTTATTTCGTTGGAAAATAGCAGCTTTTATTTCATCATTGAACCATGCCGGCTGGATATCACGCTTAATTCTCTTTTCTTTTTGCGGTGCGTTTTTCAATAAAACACTATTTATAATACCATAAAGAAACTGTAATGAATCATTCGGGCTATTGAATGTTTCTATGGTCTCAAGTGGCGCAAGACCATAGAAACATTCAATAGCCCGAATGATTCATTACAGTTTCTTTATGGTATTATAAATAGTGTTTTATTGAAAAACGATACGATGTTCTAGCGATACGTAATTGCATATCAGAAACACGTGATAAAGTTAATCTATTTTACCCATGCATGCCTTTATCCCACATTATCAGGAAACTATCAAGTAAAAGTACATTTTTGCTTCTCTATATGGAGTGGAGGGAAACACCAACATAATTTCCGTGAATTTGTTTCTATTTTCAAATATAAAGTAGATGAAACAGAGCTGTTAGCATATTATAAAAAGTTCATTTTTACAAGAAAGTATTATTTCTAATGAATGACTTTGATTGAGAGTACTTTGTAATACGTGTTTATATTTTTTATAAAGTGTGCAGTGGGATGGTTCCACGGCCCACAACACACTCATTGTCGAGTATAACAAATGGGTTTAGCATTTTTGGTTGCAAAAAAAACAAAAACAAAAACAAAACAGGTAATGTCACAGTAAGTAACAAATGCCCCAAAGTGGTTTTGACTTTTGACCTCTAAGTGTGACCTTGACCTTGGAGCCACGGACTAGAATTTTGCGCGCGACACGTCGTCTTGTTGCGGTGAGCACTTGTGCCAAGTTATTTGAAAATCCGTCCAGGAATGTCAGAGTTATTGAACGGACAAGATTGGACGGACAAACGGACGGACTGACTGACTGAGGACGGCGCGACTACCATATGCCGCGACTGACTGAGGACGGCGCGACTACCATATGCCGCGACTGACTGAGGACGGCGCGACTACCATATGCCGCGACTACCATATGCCGCGACTGACTGAGGACGGCGCGACTACCATATGCCGCGACTGACTGAGAACGGCGCGACTACCATATGCCGTGACTGACTGAGGACGGCGCGACTACCATATGCCGCGACTGACTGAGGACGGCGCGACTACCATATGCCGCGACTGACTGAGGATTGAACGACTACCATATGTCGTGACTGACTGAGGACGGCGCGACTACCATATGCCGCGACTGACTGAGGACGGCGCGACTACCATATGCCGCGACTACCTTATGCCGTTACTGACTGAGGACGGCGCGACTACCATATGCCGCGACTGACTGAGGACGGCGCGACTACCATATGCCGTGACTGACTGAGGACGGCGCGACTACCATATGCCGCGACTGACTGAGGACGGCGCGACTACCATATGCCGCGACTGACTGAGGACGGCGCGACTACCATATGCCGTGACTGACTGAGGACGGCGCGACTACTATATGCCGCCCTTCGGGGGCATAAAAAAACAAGTATCAAGAAAATTCAGATATTTGTGTAGGAATACACATGTCCACTTGACACGTAATGTTTACCAATGTATTGGAAAACAGTCTGTGATATGTGCATTTAGGTATTTTGTTTACTGAGCACTTATACTGTAATATAAATCGCTGCTAAATCGGTTGCTAAATCGGCAAATAAGTATGTTGGTAACACATTTTGCAACGTTTGTAGGTTTTTCTTACTCCATATTTTATTTAGTGCGATGATGCATTAGCTTTCCGGCTAGTCAACATGAAAATGTAATTTGGCAACAATTATGTGTGAATGGGGTATTGACAAATGCAGCTATTAATTGTAAAATAACATGGTTACCTCAAAATTAAACAAAAGAAAATAGTTGGTAGTTTGTTTACTTTAATTGTTCAAACTAAATTACTTAATAGTATGTCTATGTCTTTCAGTAAAGACTTTCGGGACTGTTAGTTTAATGAATCGAATCTTTATAATCATGACTGTTAAAAGAAGTATATTCGAAGCATACATTATACACAATAGGACCGAATACTTTGTTTAAAAAAGAGATATTGTTGTAAAGTACATATTAGAGTGTTTAACTGTTACCGACAGGCATTCTTTAGCAGAGTAGATATGCGGCGTAGCCCCACTCAAAACAGACTGGGAGAATCAGTTATGCACATTCTTAATTTTTTAAAAACTGTTAGGAAATAATAAATGAGTCTATGAGCCTATATTGCATGTTATTGGTTGACCCATTCATTTACAGTTATCCATTAAGCTTTTTTCTCTGATTGTACGATGATGTCATAACTAAATCATAGAAAAATGTTGGTGCCGTTTGATGTTCAGACATGTCGAGGCGTGAGTGGACAACTATTGTAACTATATATGAATGAAGAACACGATACAATAGTGTCTCACTAATCCCTCGATGTTGTCGTTTTTTAAAATAAAAAAACAGTATATATTTAAATAAACATGATCATCTCTGTGTTATATACTGCTATTGCCTAGTATGTTATTCCTGCCTAGTTTGTTAACGGATATAGCTTGATGGGGAATCTTTTTTTACACTGTCCTGTTTAATACGGCATCGGATACCTGCACGGTAGTTAACGCACGGTCACGGTGCACGATGTAATCGGATACCTGCACGGTAGTTAAAGTTCTCCGGCCATGTTTTGTTTACAATTCACACATTGCAATATCTGTGAAAAGATAGAATACGATTTTATTTGATGACGTAGAAAACTTTGAACAGGTAAATTAATCCACAGGTAAATGTATTCATCAATTATCTGGCAATAGTTGTGCAGCTATACAATCCTCAGATCTCTCTCATTTCCCCGTGCAGTCAGTGGTAAAAGTAGTACCTACGTCATGCATATAATTCTTATTTTTTACATACAACTTAGTAGCGGTTTTCAATATATGTTTCTCTCCGAGACTATCAAGAAATGTTCAAATGATGTTTAAGAGTTAAATTTGTTAATTGATAATACTACAAAAAAGGTGGCCATTCATCCAAAGATCTTCAGTCAGTTAACAGAGTGCAGAAGGGGTATTATATGCACACAAGTATGGTACAATTGAATCACTCATTATTTGAGTACCATCGCTTACAATGTAAATTAAAGGATTTTTTCTAATGCCAATGTATTGGAAAAGACTCTGTGATACGTGCGTTTAGGTATTTTGTTTACAGATACTATAATATGAATCGATGATAAATCAGCAAATAAGTATTTTGGTAACACATTTTGCATAGTTTGTACGTTTTGCTTACTCCAGATTGATTTAGTTCGATGATACATTAGCCTTGCCGGCTAGTCACCATGACAATTTTATTTGGAGTACAACCATTATGTGTGAATGGGGTATTGGGAAATGCAGCTATTAATTGTAAAAAGACATGGTTACCTCAAAAAATTAAACAATAGAAAATAGTTGGTTGATTATTTACTTCAACGGTTCAAACTAAATTACTTTATAGTATGTCTATGTCTTTTAGTAAATATTTCCGGACTTCCGTGCAAAGTGTTAGTTTAATGAATCGAATCTTTATAACCATGACTATTAAAAGAAGTATATTCGAAGCATACATTATATAAAATTGGAACGAATGCTTTGTTTAAAGAGACACTGTCCGTAAGTAACCAGATATTGAGCATAACCAAATAACTGACTGACTTTTATTCAGTGAAATGTATACATGAAAACCTGAGGATAGACCATAAGAAGTATGTAGGAATACATTCTTGAGTTTGAAAAAAAAAAGTTTTAATTATTATATGTAAATAAAGTGGGACCCACAATATTTACCTTTTCTGCGATCACGTGACTTCTATTAGCGCATTAGGTTTTCACCATAGTATGTAAATTGCGTAATATGTATAACCCGCTTAGCTCAGTCGGGAGCGATGTCCGACTACTTTACGCTCACGCACACTATTATTACTGCGAGTGTAAAGGAAAGGTAATTTTAGTTTGGGCTGCGAGTTCAAACGCACGAAGTGGATTTTCTTTTTTTTCTGTACCGCGATTGAATTCCGTTAAACAATCTTGCTTTTAATTAGTAAATATTGAATAATGTTTAGTGTGTAATGTTTGCGAACATAATTATTGTATGTTTTATAAGCTAAAAGTTACGGACAGTGTCCCTTTAAGAAAGAGATATTGTTGCAAAGTATACATTAGAGTATTAACTGGTACCGGTTAATTGAATATATCATTCACGTCGGAATCCCCTAGGCCCCCACGAAAAGCCTGTTGTACCCTCTTTAAATATCTCGCGAAGAAATTGCTGACATATCAGTTTGGAAACCATGCCCCTTTGTTTGTCGGTGAAGGTGTCTGTAGGCCAGCGTTGTTGACACATGTAGTATAGACGTAATTCACCGGATTTAAGCGCATGATTTGTCCTATAGATAACCCTAAACGTTTATATCATTGAACCGTCAATATTGGAAAGAGATAAAACGATGGCCAATTGTAGTCATAGTGTTTACATGTTTTTGTTGTGTAGAAAAAGACAACAATGAATCAATACACCTTTACTTATGTAAGTTAGTGCATTAGAATGAAGAATTTTTTTCAACAAATGTTCTTTCCATCTATTAAATACAACTTGCATAACTTTGCAATTAATCTAATGGCTCGCCGTTTTTATTTTCTATCGTTAATTGTATACTTGATCTCTTACAAATACTTCCTTTATTCCTTAGATGTTGATGGACACTCATTTTGTCCCGTTTCATCTATTTAAGAACCGACCAAACCGTCAAACAAAGGCGATATAGTGTAGCTGCGTTTGTAGAACTGTTTCTGTAGCTAAGATAACATGGTATGTTTAGGGGTATTTTAGGTATTATACGATTAGTAGAAGTATAAATTTTAGAATTTCGGAAACTCCACCATCAGAGGTGATATCTTAATAACCTTTTCGAGGGTGGATTCCATTTTGTTAGTCTACGTCAGTAATTTAATTAGTTTATACTGGATTAACACTGTCGTGCCGTCTTAAAAATAGCGTTCAGTTTATCTTTCCAGTTTTATTAAATGCGTAATATCACCATGAGAGTGTGCAGTCAAATAGTGCCCAGAAGAAAAACGTGGGAACCTTGTCTTACTTGTGATACAAAATGCACACTTTCGATTGCTCGTTGTTATTATCAACTTTAATTCATCCGAATGATGTATTGGGAACATTTATCAGTGTTTTGTTTGAGCTGTTTAATTATAATTGACATAATTATAGGCCTACGTAATGGAAATGCGAAAGTAGAAATGGGGTAAATCTATCCGTGACGAGTCAAAATAGAAAGTGACGTCATTCAACATAATTATATAGAGACAATTATGTCAGTGCCTTTTACAATGAAGTTTATTAGGCTCGGCTTAGAAAACAAAAGAGCCTCGCCATTCTTTGTTTTCTAAGCCGAGCCTAAAAACTTGATAGTAAAAGGAAGACATAATATTCTATTTATCATGTAGATTATCCACATTTTGTGTATGAATTACTATTATTACCTATTATTACCTATTTCTCAGAATGTTACGCTTATCGAGGACGCCGCCATGTTGTTGTTTTTTGTTTGTTTTATGACGGCAGGCAACGTTACGTGCATGACGTCAGATAACGTTACGTACAATAAACACCGAGGGATTCCGCTTTGATTTGCTCTATTTGTCAGTGCCTAATAAAGCAAAATTTAACAGGTCACGCCTTTATTAGGCAGAAAAGTGCACATCTTCATGAAAAATGCTTTTTCTTACATGATACATAAGACCCTGTTTTTATTGATTTTTTCTACTGGCGAGCGCATGCTTGATATGTGTTTTAAAATTGTCTAAGGAGGGAAATGAGCATTTTTTGTCGCTTGATATACATCATACCTATAAAAAAAAGAAGAAGAAAAATGGTGCAATGACTCAGTGACACCTAAAGCGCTGTGAAAGGTTATGCGAAAAGTCAAACTCATGGTTATATTGACTTTTAATGGCGTATTACATGTTCATATTATTTTATAACTGGCCGCTATAAATAGAAACTAAACGTTAAATGGGTCTATTATTTATTTTATGTTTTGTTATTTAATAAAATGAAAATAAAATTACAGCATCCTTTATGATCTGAACGCACAGACGAAATTAAAAATGGTTATATATATTTATTTATTCAAAATACAAAAGACCTTTAGGTCCATGAGTACACAGGTACAACACAATACATTATATATACACACTGCAATAAATGCCGGCAATAAATGGCAACATATAAAGTCTATTTTCTAGTTATATGGACTCTGAAATGGATCATAAATTGTCAATATCTGATGGACTCGACAAGATTGTGTTTATGTTTACAATAACGTCATATAACGTCGTTATAACATATTTAGTATATATGGTAAATGGGTTAATGTTTATATTAATTGTACTGCATAATGTATAGGAAATTATATTTCCGGCGTCATATTTCAACTGTGGTCGAGGATATCCGCGATTAAGCGTACATAGTTGCATACATAAGTTACAGTAAGTCATAAATGACCCTTGAGAAAATATAAATAAATGTAAATGATAAATAGAGATTATTTAACTGCTGGGATCGAGTATAGGGAAATCCTTCACTTGATGGTAACCGTGCTTGGTTTTTTCACTCACTCGCGTGCGCTCGTTCGTGAAAATAGCCACACGTCTACCACTCGTGAAGGATTTCCCTATACTCGATCCCAGCAGTTAAATAATCTTTATTTATCATTTACAATAACTATAATTACAACTTCCACCCTTCTACTTATATTTCACTTAATTAAAGTAGCTTTCCCGCAACAACAGTAAAATTTTACAACATATGTACACCGTTTCTAAACCTATAGGCGATGAGGCATATATATAATTTGCATATTTTCAGAATCCAAACTCTATATACAACATAAACGGCCAAATCCCAAAACTGGAGCATCGAATTAAGAGTTACCAACTCAAAATTCATTTCACGCATATTCAATCATGAGTATTTTAAGAAACCGTGAATAACTACACTTTTAATAGGCAGATATACAGTATGACGTGAACACCCGGATAAAGTTTTGATAAACATGTATGTCGTGTAAAATTGTGTCGTTATTTGACGGGTTAGCTTCTTTAAGTTATGATAACACATGAACATATTGTTTAAGTCCTATCATTAATCTTATTTAAATTCTAAATTCGCATTTACTTTTTATATCATTCAGTATGTACATGTCCTTTTTACAAAGGTAAAATAGTAACACAGCTTTTACAAAAGGAAAGCCAGTATTACACGTGAAATAACAGTTAGTTTCCTGTGTTAACCGCTAAAAATATAAACATAGGATACAGTAGGTTTACATTTTGTAGGTTTGTGTAGGTTTACATTGTGTATGTTTAGATTTTGTATGTTTACATTTTGTATGTTTACATTTTGTAGGTGTACATTGTGTAGGCTTACATTGTGTAGGTTTACATTTTGTTACATTTTGTAGGTTTACATTTTGTAGGCTTACATTTAGGTTTACATTTTGTATGTTCACATTTTGTATTTTTACATATTGTAGGTGTACATTGTGTAGGCTTACATTTTGTAGGTTTACATTTTGTTACATTTTGTAGGTTTACATTTTGTAGGCTTACATTTAGGCTTACATTTTGTATGTTTACATTTTGTTGGTTTATATTTTGTAGGCTGACATTTTGTATGTTCACATTTTGTATTTTTACATATTGTAGGTGTACATTGTGTAGGCTTACATTGTGTAGGTTTTCATTTTGTTACATTTTGTAGGTTTACATTTTGTAGGCTTACATTTAGGCTTACATTTTGTAGGTTTACATTTTGTTGGTTTATATTTTGTAGGCTGACATTTTGTAGGTTTCCATTTTATAGGTTTACATTGTGTAGGCTTACATTGTGTACGTTTACATTTGTTGGTTTGCATTTTGTAGGTTTACATTTTGTAGGTGATGTAAACATTTTGTACGTTTACATTTTGTTGGTTTACATTTTTAGGTAATGTAAATTTTGTAGGTTTACATTTTTGAGGTTTACATTTTGTAGGTTTACATTTTGTAGGTTTATATTTTGTTACATTTTGTAGGTTTACATTTTGTTGGTTTACATTTTGTAGGTTTACATTTTGTAGGTTTACATTTTGTTGGTTTACATTTTGTAGGCTTACATTGTGTACGTTTACATTTGTTGGTTTGCATGTTGTAGGTTTACATTTTGTAGGTAATGTAAACATTTTGTACGTTTACATTTTGTTGATTTACATTTTGTAGGTTTACATTTTGTAGGTTTACATCTTGTAGGTTTATATTTTGTTGGTTTAGATTTTGTAGGTTTACATTTTGTTACATTTTGTAGGTTTACATTTTGTAGGCTTACATTTTATAGGTTTACATTTTTTGTAGGTTTACATTTTGTAGGCTTACATTTTGTACATTTTGTAGGTTTACATTTTGTAGGCTCATATTTTGTAGGTTTACGTTTTGTAGGTTTATATTTCATTTTTCTCTGAATTCTCGAGATGTTTAAACGGGCTTTTTCAACTATCAGTTTCTATTTCAAACGTGTGTGCCGCATTTGGAAGTATTGTTACTGCTGGTCTAAACTACTTAATATTCACTTTATCTTTAAACTACTGAAATCGTTAAGTTCGAAAATGTTTGATAAACTAGTGAATTATGCGCACACCACACCTTTTGATCATGTTAAACATGTGTGTGTAGTTTGATATAACTCAATTACAAGAGTCTATCCGAGCGTAATTGTACACCATTCAGTTTCCTATCATATTTAGATACTGTTAGTATTACAAAAAGATCTTCCAGAGTTAATCAGCTCACAGGTTAGAAATTGAGGCAGGCCGTTGGACTAAACCACGTATTACTCCTAGAGAAAATAGGTTATGCAAGACATGCGCGGTATTAGAGGATGAGTTTCATTTTCTTCTCGAGTATCCTATATATGTATTCAACATGTTTTATTGTCGAAATATCCGTTATAAAAATCCAACTAATATAAGCTTTCCCATCGCTTAATGGAACTAAGGCGGGACCACGTAATGATTATTGAGCTATTTGAGAAAAAACTTTCTTTTTTTTCATCTGTATCGTTGAACCACTTGGTAACTCCACAGCTTTTTATTTATTGTTTAAACAAATTTAATCTCCAAGCTGATATACCACCTGTAAACACATTTAAGTTTTACATGCAAGGTAGTTATCAGACACCTAAAGCAGTAGAGCATTCCGACTTCACACATGTTTACATCACAGCAGTATGTTCATACCAAAAGTGGGTCAATATAAATTACCTTGGCCTACTTTTGCACTTTGTTAAATTATATTGAAGTTTTACATTGCTTTTCAGTTTGTCATTAAGTCTATTATTCAGATAAAAAAAATTCATTCAAATTCCAAACTTCATGTCATAGTTATAGAATGTCCAACGAGGTGTTTTGGGGATATATCTTGGACTGGGGCGAAATCAAATTTTCGACTCGAAAATGTTCGACAGGAAGACCATTAGATTTCGCCCCAGTCTATCCTCATAGCACCGAGTTGGAGAAACGATTTTTTAATAAACAAATATATAATGTGTATCATGTTAAACTGCTCGAAAATGGAAATACCCCCGTAGGATGCCTCATAAAATAATGAAACATCTACTGCGACATAATCTGTGCTCAGCGACGTGAATTGCTATGTGTTGCCACCGGAAGAATTGACCAATCAAACCAATATGATACAGAACGTCAACCAATCGAATTGTTAAATTTATGCGCGTGCTCTTTTTAGCGCCTTGGCATGCTTTTTGTTTTAAAGTTCATTTTTGTGCGCGCAGTGAAATACAGGGAAAACAGAACGGCAGACATTATTCAAGAAATTAGATTTTTTTTTTAAATTGACGATGGTGAAGACATAATTTTGTCTCAATTCATGGACGAAGTTGATGGACTCTTGAACAAGGACGAGGATATTTTTTTTATCTCCGGCTTTGGACGAAACAGAACATTCAAGCCTGCTTGCATCTACAATTACAGATTCTACGGTGCGGAATATTATTAGCGAGTCGAGTGACGACTTGCAAACTTGCAAAATGTTTTATGAAAATTGTTCACTACATTGTGTTTTTCCTATATTTTTTTCTCCAAAGAAACAGATTCTTGAAAGATAGTCTGGCACTTGCCATATCACGCGCCCTTTAGGTGTGACCTTTGGAATTGCATTTCACAGTCAAATCACCTTTTAGCTTTTTGCCATTTTTTCTGAAAACAACCTAAGGACTATTTGAATTTTCATATAACACGCTCATACAGGGTAATGTTAAAAAATAAGTTTCTAGGTTTATTGTGACAAACAGAATCAACGTAGGCTTCAATTACTACTTAGACGAACTTCACGTGTATATCTCTCGGTTTCATTTCCGATTTTAAATAACTTGCTCTTACACGAGTTTCTTGCGGCATAATATCAGTCCGGAAATCATCCGCAACATCCCGTACACTGCTTCGGAGCATAATCTGAAGAATGACGGGATTGGCCGAGTTTTTACGATTGCTTGCAAATCCGAAATTCGAAATGCTAGGGAAGGTATTGTTTCACACTCAACTATACACTGCCTTCGGCTAATGTTTTACGAGTTGCCCTTGAAAAGCAGAACTTGTTGAAATCGATGTCGTTCTTGTCAAAATTATATATCGACCACAACAATCGGAAATAACCACGAGGCGAGTACTCTACGTAATGTATGTCCGTTATTACTCTACGTGATGTATGTCCGTTATTACTCTGCGTGTTGTATGTCCGTTATTACTCTGCGTGTTGTATGTCCTTTAGCTGAAATAGCTACTGTCTAGAAACAGAAATAGGTAAAGTCTTTGAAACATACCATGCACAACAATTTATTATGTATGCTTAGAATCATTATGTATTGATAAATAATACATAAGGCACCGTGCGACCGCATAGTCCCCTTCGCATAGAGCTACTCGTGCTACTCGTGGAGCTCTACGCGAAGAGGGCTCTCTGCGGGAAACAGGATTTTTACTATTTCGCAAACTTGAAAAGCGAAGCTCTATGCGAATGGCCGGCATAGCCAAACCGCATACAGCGCCAACACTGATAATGAAGGGTACACTATATCGGACGTGCAGTTCTTTTCTTTTATTGTCGGAAATATAACAATAATAATTATATGAAAATGCGTTGTCTTTTTTACCCATTTACAAATACTGCACTGGCGTAAGATTTTTTTAAAATAAATCTATTATTTACGTGAATTCACATTTTCTGTGCAAGTGTACATACGAAAACTACGCAAATTATGGATTTTGATTAAAAGCGGTAAAAGAAATCTATGGCAAGCGGAATTATATATTTAAGCTAGAGAGATATCTCTCAGAGGTATAGAGATATTTCTCAAACAAACAATATATCTCTTAAGAAAAAAATAATATTTTTAACAACAGAGATATAGCTCTAAGAAAATATGAAAATCGACGCGAAATTGTGTCCCCTGGCATTTTCACAAGCAAATAGTTGCCTGAAGATCTGGTTTAGAAAAGGGAGTTCTATGCGAAGCGAATGTCGATACCCTCCAAATCAGAGGCACATGCGTTTCGCATAGAGCTCATTTTTCAACACTGGAGTTCTATGCGAAACGTTCGTTCGCATAAAGCTCCATGGAAGGTCTATGCGAAACACTCTTTCGCATAGACCTTCCATGGAGCTTTGGTAGCTCTATGCGGTCTAACAAGGCCCTAACAGCACTCTAATATCCCGCATACTGAGGTGTTTCTAATTATTTATTTCTTGTATAGCTTTACAGTTATATGCAAGTGTATTGTTTGCTAATTTCTCTGGATGTTGACTTTATTGTTAGAGATTTCCTGAGAGAATTTACCTTTATTTACCGTCTTGTCAATCAGTACACACAAACTTAAGCTAACCAGTAGGTTTTTAGAGAACTGTTACTAATGTTGTAATAACTTGTAGTTCAATCCATTTGCATATGTCGGCTATAAATATTGTGATGTTGAATTAATGTATTGTAACATATCTCCGCAATAAAATATTATTTATCTAATTTAAAAATTGTTATTGCCTACGGACCTTTCTGTTTTCACCAGGTTTTATGTTGTGTATGGTGATGTTCATTGTACATAGGTAAGTTGCCCATTCGATTTAGTGTGTGGTAAAGTGCCGACGACGGTGTCATTGCGTTTGTGATTGTGTATTTTGTAGGACCGTTTTTCTCAATTTTGTTTTTTGTGACAGTTTTGGAGACTTAAAATGTTGTATGTAATTTATATACAGCTGATATGTGGCAGTATCAACAATGAGTAAGATCAAAGGAAGAGATAAATGTTATCTTCAGTATCTTGTTTACGTTCGCTTTTGAACGTCTCATTTTGATCTTATTTATTGTTCTGGTACTTGTATTTCATGTTGTATTTTTATTTTCTATTGTTATATTTGAGACATGTTGTCTTTATATGAGACATTCTGTCTCATTTATATAATATGTATTATTTTTTACAAAAAAAAGATACGAAGTACATATCGATCCTTCCTTAACATAGTTATTCCGTGTTCATCGTTCCCTGCCAAATGGGGACGGTCTGCCACTCACTACTTACGTGATCCGAGTATTAACTTTCATATCCCATCCAATCTTTTCTCCAAGAAGCGAAAACGGGATTGGCTGTGGTATGAAATATAACCTTAATTTCGGCTTAACAAGTTTGCATAATTGTAAAATTCAAAAAAAAAAATTGATAATTTTAAACAGGTTATCGCACTTTTTCAGAGATTTTTTTTTTAAACGTGTTTTATTGTCGAAATATCCGTTATAAAATCCTGCTAATATAAGCTTTCCCATCGCTTAATAGAATTTAGGCGGAACCAAGTATGAGGTAGAGGGACTCTGCTTCTCTAACATGTTTAATTTATAAAACTAATCTGTAAAATGCATGCGAATTGTTTGAAAATTCGGCGTTGTCCTTTTGAGCTATACAGGCCTATAGTTATAGAATCTTTACCATGTTCACCGAAAGAATGAATGATTGCACGTATCAGAGTTATTATGTAACTTGAATATTAAATAATGTTTAAATATAATTGAATTGAATTGGGGTTTTAAGGCGCACCAACACATGAAAAGGTTATATGGCGCCTAACAGGCATGAACATGCCAGGCTCATCTTCCATGTACATCGAGATAAAATATGGAAAATGGGCCTAGAACCTTCTCACCCTGAACTGCAGAGTTGCTGCATATTCTATCGTAGAAACTCCATTTACGCTGGAGCCACGTTATTGTTTTTCTGCCACTGCTCTTTTGATGCGAGCGAGATAGCACCTGAAACAATGCAGGGATCATGATGAAGACCTTTAATGAACATGAACAAAAAATGATAAAATGAACATGAATTTGGGGGGATTCTATTCCTCTGCCTACCCCTCCAAAGGGATCTGCAGTGGCCCTATTCTTTGCCCCGTGACCAAACGGGGGCCCCCGGGAACCACAGGGGCAGGTTTAAATATAAACAAAAAGTAATAATTTCATTTGATTTAATTGACACTGCATAAAAAGAAAGACGCATATTTTGATTGGTATGGTGTTTTACGTCAATTTCAACACATGTAAGGTTATATATGACCGTCGCTTTCCATGTGTCGTTAAACCGTTTTTGAATTTTAAATACATGTAGTAATCCAGAACGATTTATAAGTTCTAAAATCACTGAATAAAAACACCAAACTCATCTCTGTGAAAAAACTCTGTTTGAAGGACGATGATTAATGTTGAGTTAGACGATAATACTATCAACGAATGAAAACGCATGTGACAACACTGACAAACAGTAGCTTAAGACAACGTATATAATATTGTTACTTCAATCACGAATTGAATTGCTGTTTAACGACTCATCAAAATATTATCTTCGGTTATTGGAACAGCCCTAAAGAAAGTGGAAGGATACACAGGCATACTGGAACCACCCTAAAGAGAGTGCAAGAATACAAAGGCATATTGGAACCGCCAGAGTGGAAGGATACACAGGCATATTAGACCCGCCCTATAGAGAGTGGAAGGATACATAGGCATATTAGACCCGCCCTATAGAGAGTGGAAGGATACACAGGGTTATTAGGACCGCTCTATAGAGAGTGGAAGGATACATAGGCATATAAGAACCACCATTTAGAGAGTGGAAGGATACACAGGAATATTAGAACCGCTCTATAGAGAGCGGAAGGATACATAGGCATATTAGACCCGCCCTATAGAGAGTGGAAGGATACACAGGGTTATTAGGACCGCTCTATAGAGAGTGGAAGGATACATAGGCATATAAGAACCACCATTTAGAGAGTGGAAGGATACACAGGAATATTAGAACCGCTCTATAGAGAGTGGAAGGATACATAGGAATATTAGAACCGCTTTATAGAGAGTGGAAGGATACATAGGAATATTAAAACCGCCCTAAAGAGAGTGGAACGATACATATGCATATTAGAACCGCCCTATAGAGAGTGGAAGGATACATAGGCATATTAGAACCGCTCTATAGAGAGTGGAAGGATACATATGAATATTAGAACCGCCCTATAGAGAGTGGAAGGATACAAAGGCATATTAGAACCGCCCTATAGCGAGTTGAAGGATACACAGGCATATTAGAACCGCCCTATAGAGAGTGGAAGGATACATAGGCATATTAGAACCGCCCTATAGAGAGTGGAAGGATACACAGTTATATTAGAACCGCCCTATAGCGAGTGGAAGGATACACAGGCATACTTAGAACCGCCCTATAGAGAGTGGAAGGATACACAGGAATATTAGAACCGCCCTATAGAGAGTGGAAGGATACACAGGCATATTAGAACCGCCCTATAGCGAGTGGAAGAATACACATACATATTAGAACCGCCCTATAGAGAGTGGAAGGATACACAGGCATATTAGAACCGCCCTATAGAGAGTGGAAGGATACAGAGGAATATTAGAACCGCCCTATAGAGAGTGGAAGGATGAACAGGCATATTAGAACCGCCCTATAGAGAGTGGAAGGATACTCAGGAATATTAGAACCGCCCTATAGAGAGTGGAAGGATACATCGGCATATTAGAACCGCCCTATAGAGAGTGGAAGGATACATAGGCATATTAGAACCACACTATAGAGAGTGGAAGGATACACAGGAATATTAGAACCGCCCTATAGAGACTGGAAGGAAAGACAGGAATATTAGAACCGCCCTATAGAGAGTGGAAGGATACATAGGCATATTAGAACCGGTCTATAGAGAATGGAAGGATACACAGGAATATTAGAACCGCCCTATAGAGAGTGGAAGGATACACAGGCATATTAGAACAGCTCTATAGAGAGTGGAAGGATACACAGGAATATGAGAACCGCCCTATAGAGAGAAGAAGGATACACAGGCATATTTGGACCGCCCTATAGAGAGTGGAAGGATATATAGGCATATTAGAACCGCTGTATAGAGAGTGGAAGGATGCATATGCATATTAGAACCGCTCTATAGAGAATGGAAGGATACACAGGAATATTAGAACCGCCCTATAGAGAGTGGAAGGATACATAGGCATATTAGAACCGCCCTATAGAGAGTGGAAGGATACACAGGCATATTAGAACCGCCCTTTAGAGAGTTGAAGGATACTCAGGAATATTAGAACCACCCTATAGAGAGTGGAAGGATACTCAGGAATATTAGAACCGCCCTATAGAGAATGGAAGGATACATAGGCATATAAGAACCGTCCTATAGAGAGTGGAAGGATACATAGGAATATTAGTACCGCTCTATAGAGAGTGGAAGGATACATAGGCATATTAGAACCACCTATAGAGAGTGGAAGGATACACAGGAATATTAGAACCACCATATAGAGAGCGGAAGGATACATAGGCATATTAGAACCGTTCTATAGAGAGTGGAAGGATACATAGGCATATTAGTACCGCTCTATAGAGAGTGGAAGGATACACAGGAATATTAGAACCACCATATAGAGAGTGGAAGGATACATAGGCATATTAGAACCGCCCTATAGAGAGTGGAAGGATACATAGGCATATTAGAACCGCCCTATAGAGAGTGGAAGGATACACATGTATATTAGAACCGCCCTATAGCGAGTGGAAGGATACACAGGCATACTTAGAAACGCCCTATAGAGAGTTGAAGGATACACAGGCATATTAGAACCGCCCTATAGAGTGTGGAAGGATACATAGGCATATTAGAACCGCCCTATAGAGAGTGGAAGGATACACAGACATATTAGAACCGCCCTATAGAGAGTGGAAGGATACACAGGAATATTAGAACCGCCCTATAGAAAGTGGAAGGATACATAGGCATATTAGAACCGCTCTTTAGATAGTGGAAGGATACACAGGCATATTAGAACCGCCCTATAGAGAGTGGAAGGATACACATGTATATTAGAACCGCCCTATAGCGAGTGGAAGGATACACAGGCATACTTAGAAACGCCCTATAGAGAGCTGAAGGATACACAGGCATATTAGAACCGCCCTATAGAGTGTGGAAGGATACATAGGCATATTAGAACCGCCCTATAGAGCGTGGAAGGATACACAGACATATTAGAACCGCCCTATAGAGAGTGGAAGGATACACAGGAATATTAGAACCGCCCTATAGAGAGTGGAAGGATACACAGGCATATTAGAACCGCCCTATAGCGAGTGGAAGAATACACATACATATTAGAACCGCCCTATAGAGAGTGGAAGGATACACAGGCATATTAGAACCGCCCTATAGAGAGTGGAAGGATACAGAGGAATATTAGAACCGCCCTATAGAGAGTGGAAGGATGAACAGGCATATTAGAACCGCCCTATAGAGAGTGGAAGGATACTCAGGAATATTAGAACCGCCCTATAGAGAGTGGAAGGATATATCGGCATATTAGAACCGCCCTATAGAGAGTGGAAGGATACATAGGCATATTAGAACCACACTATAGAGAGTGGAAGGATACACAGGAATATTAGAACCGCCCTATAGAGACTGGAAGGAAAGACAGGAATATTAGAACCGCCCTATAGAGAGTGGAAGGATACATAGGCATATTAGAACCGGTCTATAGAGAATGGAAGGATACACAGGAATATTAGAACCGCCCTATAGAGAGTGGAAGGATACACAGGCATATTAGAACAGCTCTATAGAGAGTGGAAGGATACACAGGAATATGAGAACCGCCCTATAGAGAGTGGAAGGATACACAGGCATATTTGGACCGCCCTATAGAGAGTGGAAGGATATATAGGCATATTAGAACCGCTGTATAGAGAGTGGAAGGATGCATATGCATATTAGAACCGCTCTATAGAGAATGGAAGGATACACAGGAATATTAGAACCGCCCTATAGAGAGTGGAAGGATACATAGGCATATTAGAACCGCCCTATAGAGAGTGGAAGGATACATAGGCATATTAGTACCGCTCTATAGAGAGTGGAAGGATACACAGGAATATTAGAACCACCATATAGAGAGTGGAAGGATACATAGGCATATTAGAACCGCCCTATAGAGAGTGGAAGGATACATAGGCATATTAGAACCGCCCTATAGAGAGTGGAAGGATACACATGTATATTAGAACCGCCCTATAGCGAGTGGAAGGATACACAGGCATACTTAGAAACGCCCTATAGAGAGTTGAAGGATACACAGGCATATTAGAACCGCCCTATAGAGTGTGGAAGGATACATAGGCATATTAGAACCGCCCTATAGAGAGTGGAAGGATACACAGACATATTAGAACCGCCCTATAGAGAGTGGAAGGATACACAGGAATATTAGAACCGCCCTATAGAAAGTGGAAGGATACATAGGCATATTAGAACCGCTCTTTAGATAGTGGAAGGATACACAGGCATATTAGAACCGCCCTATAGAGAGTGGAAGGATACACATGTATATTAGAACCGCCCTATAGCGAGTGGAAGGATACACAGGCATACTTAGAAACGCCCTATAGAGAGCTGAAGGATACACAGGCATATTAGAACCGCCCTATAGAGTGTGGAAGGATACATAGGCATATTAGAACCGCCCTATAGAGCGTGGAAGGATACACAGACATATTAGAACCGCCCTATAGAGAGTGGAAGGATACACAGGAATATTAGAACCGCCCTATAGAGAGTGGAAGGATACACAGGCATATTAGAACCGCCCTATAGCGAGTGGAAGAATACACATACATATTAGAACCGCCCTATAGAGAGTGGAAGGATACACAGGCATATTAGAACCGCCCTATAGAGAGTGGAAGGATACAGAGGAATATTAGAACCGCCCTATAGAGAGTGGAAGGATGAACAGGCATATTAGAACCGCCCTATAGAGAGTGGAAGGATACTCAGGAATATTAGAACCGCCCTATAGAGAGTGGAAGGATATATCGGCATATTAGAACCGCCCTATAGAGAGTGGAAGGATACATAGGCATATTAGAACCACACTATAGAGAGTGGAAGGATACACAGGAATATTAGAACCGCCCTATAGAGACTGGAAGGAAAGACAGGAATATTAGAACCGCCCTATAGAGAGTGGAAGGATACATAGGCATATTAGAACCGGTCTATAGAGAATGGAAGGATACACAGGAATATTAGAACCGCCCTATAGAGAGTGGAAGGATACACAGGCATATTAGAACAGCTCTATAGAGAGTGGAAGGATACACAGGAATATGAGAACCGCCCTATAGAGAGTGGAAGGATACACAGGCATATTTGGACCGCCCTATAGAGAGTGGAAGGATATATAGGCATATTAGAACCGCTGTATAGAGAGTGGAAGGATGCATATGCATATTAGAACCGCTCTATAGAGAATGGAAGGATACACAGGAATATTAGAACCGCCCTATAGAGAGTGGAAGGATACATAGGCATATTAGAACCGCCCTATAGAGAGTGGAAGGATATATAGGCATATTAGAACCGCTGTATAGAGAGTGGAAGGATGCATATGCATATTAGAACCGCTCTATAGAGAGTGGAAGGATACACAGGAATATTAGAACCGCTCTATAGAGAGTGGAAGGATACACAGGCATATTAGAACCGCCCTTTAGAGAGTTGAAGGATACTCAGGAATATTAGAACCACCCTATAGAGAGTGGAAGGATACTCAGGAATATTAGAACCGCCCTATAGAGAATGGAAGGATACATAGGCATATTAGAACCGTCCTACAGAGAGTGGAAAGATACATAGGAATATTAGTACCGCTCTATAGAGAGTGGAAGGATACATAGGCATATTAGAACCACCTATAGAGAGTGGAAGGATACACAGGAATATTAGAACCACCATATAGAGAGTGGAAGGATACATAGGCATATTAGAACCGTTCTATAGAGAGTGGAAGGATACATAGGCATATTAGTACCGCTCTATAGAGAGTGGAAGGAAACACAGGAATATTAGAACCACCATATAGAGAGTGGAAGGATACATAGGCATATTAGAACCGCCCTATAGAAAGTGGAAGGATACATAGGCATATTAGAACCGCTCTATAGAGAGTGGAAGGATACACAGGAATATTAGAACCGCCCTATAGAGAGTGGAAGGATACACAGGCATATGAGAAACCGTCCTATAGAGAGTGGAAGGATACTCAGGAATTATAGAACCGCCCTATAGAGAGTGGAAGGATACATAGGCATATTAGAACCGTCCTATAGAGAGTGGAAGGATACATAGGCATATTAGTACCGCTCTATAGAGAGTGGAAGGATACATAGGCATATTAGAACCGCCTATAGAGTGTGGAAGGATACACAGGAATATTAGAACCACCATATAGAGAGTGGAAGGATACATAGGCATATTAGAACCGTTCTATAGAGAGTGGAAGGATACATAGGCATATTAGTACCGCTCTATAGAGAGTGGAAGGATACACAGGAATATTAGAACCACCATATAGAGAGTGGAAGGATACACTGGCATATTAGAGCCGCCCTATAGAGAGTGGAAGAATACATAGGCATATTAGAACCGTCCTATAGAGAGTGGAAGGATACATATGCATATTAGAACCACCCTATAGAGAGTGAAAGGATACACAGGAATATTAGAACCGCCCTATAGAGAGTGGAAGGATACATAGGCATATTAGAACCGCTCTATAGAGAGTGGAAGGATACATAGGCATATTAGAACCGCCCTATAGAGAGTTGAAGTATACACAGGAATATCAGAACCGCCCTATAGAGAGTGGAAGGATACACAGGCATATGAGAAACCGTCCTATAGAGAGTGGAAGGATACACAGGAATATTAGAACCGCCCTATAGAGAGTGGAAGGATACACAGGAATATTAGAACCGCCCTATAGAGAGTGGAAGGATACATAGGAATATTAGAACCGTGCCCTTCCATTACTATCGAGCTGCCTCAGAGAGAGAGAGAGAGAGAGAGAGAGAGAGAGAGAGAGAGAGAGGAAAGGATAAATAGGTATCCGAGAACCGATTGTTCTTTAACGTGCTCGGGTAAAGACTCCAATACACGAGTCCTATCGATTTACGTCCCCATCCGACGAATGTGGGAAAGGAAACTTGTTTTGCCTAAGAACACGAAACTCGGTGGCGTCGGTGAGGCTTGGACTCTGGTCCTCGGGATTTCAAGTCCACCGTGCTATCCATTGGTGCTCGGATGATAGCCTCCGGTACATGCGTACGACACCCCTACATTTACGTCTCCGTCTCACGGACGAAGCTAAGGAATGCATAAGGAATGCGTCTTGAAAAAAAACAATCAAAAAACAATACCGCCGATGAGGCTTGTTTCTTTGAACTCTTGATTTTATTTCTTCAAAAAAGACACGCCTGCCATTCATCAATCACAAACAGGAGAAAACATATCAAAACTGGCATCAAAGAAGACCGCTTACTTTGAAATAAAACAGCTTTGACTGTTTGATAATTTATATTTAACAATTACAATAATTAAGCTTTATTAATGAGTTACTTGTTAAAGCTACACAGTCCTTACTTAAGAAAACGGTTCAATCTTACGTACATAAAGTCATGTAGGAGGTAAATCACTTTGGTATATATGCCTAGTGTAGTCAAAAGAAGTTCCCATTGATATATATATATATATACTCATAACACATTATTGTGATAAAAACACTTTTAAGTATTTAAGTTCTATTGTTGTTCTTCTGGCTGAAATGATTTTATTGACTTGTTTCTAAGAGCTAAGATCCATTCACTTCGAGGCCTACCGCAGAAGATCGTTGGTTCGAGTCACGAGAGAAGCAAACTTGTGTTTATAGTAAACGTCATATTGCTCCAGTACATATCTCACAACACAGTTGGTTTTACATTGCTCTGCATATGTAGCAGGGCCTCTCTGGACCACTATACAACTTCCTGAATTTTCTTTAAATGTTTTCTTTGTGAAACTTAATGTCTGATGCTCGAAATATCCAACAAAAACACGGCGTTGACCAAATTGTTTTTTTTAATGACCATAGTTTGCAGAGACCCTGTTGAATTGGTCCATTTCACTTTCATTTTCAAATGTATCACTATCCAGTATTAGATTCTCAGATACGGACTCAAACACATTCAGGCATATCCAAACCTGTATGTAATCATCAACTTGTCCAATTCCTGTCACCTGGAACAAAAAAAGAGAGAAAATATTTGCCCATTTTGAGATATAAAAAAGAACCGAATAACACAGTTCTTTTTTTTCTTTTTTTAAGCGCAAGAAAGTTCCACCGTTGCTGGCAAGGGAGATAACAGTTTATTGAGACCTAAAGACAGTTTGGACTATGCAGCTTTAATTAGGAGTGTGAACTTGTTTACCTTCGCTGTGATATAATTACTTCGTTTTTAATAGTCTACATGTATTGCCTGATTCGGTTATAATTGTGTAAAATAATGCAAGCGTAGTGATTTGTACTCAGCTGTGAGTCCTACAACTATGGTTCGATCCCTTCTTGCGACGGTGGGTCTTGTCCGACACTTTTATATCTAAATCGCTGGGTGAGTCTGCACGGGTCTGGAGAGAAACTTGAATGTCGATTGCTGTGGGGTTTCTATATGAAATACGTCAATGCGATTGCATGTCATTCCAGTCGGTCGGACCACGAGTTCACCTGATCAAGGGCCTCAATTCTTCTTGCGTATATTTGAAACGGCTATCCTATATATACTTCTCAAAATAATTTAAGGACCATGTTTAGATTTGGGCTATTTTTTAAAGTCCTGTAATTGAACAATTTACTGTATTTTTTGATTTTTTAAGTTTAGTTACACACATGTATTAACTTTTTATATGAAAATTAAATCCAGAATATTAAATATTTAAGAAATAGAACATCGTTTACGGTGAATATCACGGTTTGGAGTTCAATTGTAAACAATAATTTCACGAGCCAATAATGTCACGAGCCCGAAATGCGAGTGAAATTATTGTTTACAATTGAACCATATGAACCTTTTCGATAATTCACCGTAAACGATGATCTATTTCTATTCTAATACCCATAAAATGCAAAAATATTGCACACAACTGAAATATTTCGCATTGCTTTGCTTACTCTCCTAACGTTGCAAAAATTACTGTGATATATCGTTGAATTTAACGAGATATTTTAAACTAGGCTATATAGTGCGGGTGTTTAGAATACGTAATTATTACTGTTCTGTTTTGCGGTCCTTTTGAGGAGAATATAATTTAAATGGGGATGTGATTAACTTAATGAGACAGTAATATACAACAGTTAAAGAAAATATATCAAATTATTATAATAAAACCTTATTAATTATTTGAAGGAGCGGATTAGGAGAGTGTACTGAACAACATACTACTTGACATTGCAGTTACAATAACGATTAATTAAATTTAATTTGATTGTCAAGAAAACAAACGACAAAATAAAACTAATAAACAATAAACATAATCATAAAATAAACACATTTGTCTTACAAACCCCAAAGAATACTTAAATGTCAGATATGAGGTAGGCAATTAACCTTAAACATGAATTGATGGTAGTCACATTTTAAAATCAGTTAAAACCAGAATATCGATTTGATATTTTTCCCATTTAAAATTATAATAGCTAGAACAATAGAAAATATTTTTTGATTTTTAAAGATATGAGTTATATAACGTTTTTTAGTATTATAATTATTTACTTTGGGTAAAAGATAAGAGTTATGTAACAATTGTTACAATCTGCATTCTTTCTTAGGAGTACTATATAAACTTGCATCAAAGTCACTTTCGTATGCAATACATCTGTTTCTATTTCTAAATTATAAAAGTATACGTTTAATCATATCTTGTTACGTATGTTCACAATTGATTTCAATGGATGAAAACATAGGGCTAACTTGATTTCTACGACGTTTATCAGTCGTTTAACGCTGGCAAATTTCATTTATTGGCGACGCGTTAGCGGAGTCGTTAAACACTATTTGCGACAGTTAAACGACTGATATACTGTCGCAAAAGTCAACATTTCAATACTGGTTAATCCGTTTCTAACGCGTTTCAGTGTTTTGACACTTGTTTCTCACAAACGATCCCCGTGTGGTTGCCGGGGTAGAATACAACCACTGCAAACACACCGTCACATGCAGAGGGGTAGGACCTCCCCATTCATATTCATTTTGTCATTTTTGTTCATGCTCATTAAAGGTCTTCATCATGACACCTGCATTGTTTCAGGTGCCATCTCGCTCACATCACTAGAGCAGTGGCAGAAAAACAATAACGTGGCTCCAGCGTAAATGGAGTTTCTACGATAGAATTTGCAGCAACTCTGCAGTTCAGGGTGAGAAGGTTCTAGGCCCATTTTCCATATTTTATCTCGATGTACATGGAAGATGAGCCTGGCATGTTCATGCCCTTTAGGCGCCATATAACCTTTTCATGTGTTGGTGCGCCTTAAAACCCCAATTCATTCTCACAAACGCGTTCAAATAAAACTAAATGACGTCGTTTTTGAGGGTTCATAACTGGATTTGCGAGGGTTATGCACTATTTAAAGTCGCGCATGTTTGAACGTCAACCAGTCGGATTTTAGGGGTTTTGTTAAGTGCACTACAATGTGTATTAACTTTTGAACTATCCAAAGTCAAATTTTACAACATGTGTACACCGTTTCTAAATCTATTGACGATGAGGTATATATATAACTATTGACGATGAGGTATATATATAACTATTGACGATGAGGTATATATATAACTATTGACGATGAGGTATATATATAACTATTGACGATGAGGTATATATATAACTTACATATTGACGATGAGGTATATATATAACTATCTATTGACGATGAGGTATATATATAACTATCTATTGACGATGAGGTATATATATAACTTACATATTGACGATGAGGTATATATATAACTATCTATTGACGATGAGGTATATATATAACTATCTATTGACGATGAGGTATATATATAACTATCTATTGACGATGAGGTATATATATAACTTACATATTGACGATGAGGTATATATATAACTTACATATTGACGATGAGGTATATATATAACTATCTATTGACGATGAGGTATATATATAACTATCTATTGACGATGAGGTATATATATAACTATCTATTGACGATGAGGTATATATATAACTATTGACGATGAGGTATATATATAACTATTGACGATGAGGTATATATATAACTATTGACGATGAGGTATATATATAACTATTGACGATGAGGTATATATATAACTATTGACGATGAGGTATATATATAACTATTGACGATGAGGTATATATATAACTATTGACGATGAGGTATATATATAACTATTGACGATGAGGTATATATATAACTTACATATTTTGAGAATCCAAACCCAAAAAACTGGAGCGTCGAATTAAGAGTTATCAACTCATAATTTATTTTACGTAAATTCAATCACGGGTATTTTATAAACCTATGAAAAATCATATACTTTTAATCGGCAAATATACGTTATTATATGACTTTGTGGCACCGCTAAAGACCACAACTCCGCTAAAAGACCTCTGCTCTTCTAAAGTCCACAAATTTGTTTGCTAAAATCCACAACTCCGCTACAGTCCACACACATTTCCGATGTCCACATAAAAACCACGCAATTTTCCGCTAAAGGCCACACAAAATATTGTCGCTAATTTCGCTATTAAAGTCCACAACATTATTTCAGCGAAAATACTATTTCGAATTAACTGTTTCTAATTTGTGAGAGATGTTTCAGCTCTTTTTAATTAATGTGTGCACAACATATTTGCGCCATGAGAGATGTTTCAGCACTTTTTCATTAATGTATGCAAAACATATTTGCGCCAGATGTAGTTTACATGTATAAATTATCAAAAAGTTTTGTAAATATGCATTATTTGGCTGGAAGCATTATAGCGCATGTGTAGGAACCTCAAACGTAAAAAGTGTCACATATGTAAAAATGGTTACAAATGTAAAAAAAGTCACGTATGTAAAAACATGCCACACATGTAAAACGATTGGATGTGTGTGCACGTGCTTTTTGTCCGCACGGCGCTTTTTGTCCGCGGCGCTTTTTGTCCGCACAAAATTTGAAAAAGTGACGCTTTTTGTCCGCGCGGCGCTTTTCGTCCGCAGAAAAAAATGAAAAAATGATGCCTTTTGTCCGCATGGCGCTTTTTGTCCGCACAAAATTTGAAAAAGTGACGCTTTTTGTCCGCAGAAAAAATGAAAAAAATGATGCCTTTTGTCCGCATGGAGCTTTTTGTCCTAACAAAATTTGAAAAAGTGACGCTTTTTGTCCGCGCGGCGCTTTTTGTCCGCAGAAAAAATGAAAACATGATACCTTTTGTCCGCATGGCGCTTTTTGTCCGCACAAATCTGAAAAAGTGACGCCTTTTGTCCGCACGGCGCTTTTTGTCCGCAGAAAAAAATGTAAAAATGATGCCTTTTGTCCGCATGGCGCTTTTTGTCCGCTAAAATCTGAAAAAAGTGACACATTTTGTCCGCGCGGCGCTTTTTGTTCACATAAATTCAGAAAAATTGATGCCCCCAATGTGGTTTTGACCTTTTACTTTCAAATGTGAGCTTGACCTTAGAGCCACGGACCTGGATTTTGTCACGTTATTTCAGAGTTATTCACAGGACACGATTGTGCGGACGTACGCACTGACATACGGACGGTGTGACTAATATATGCCTCTCTTAAAACTACGCTTTTTGTTCGCCGAAAATCTTAAGATGAGGTAAAATTGTGTACGTTCTTTTAACTTTTTCAGTAATGTTCTATATTATTATATGGCAGAGATAAAATATTGTTAATCATCATATGAAATCGCTTCTTTGACACGTTCGAGAATCTCACCTTCTGTACTTAATCGGCAGTAATAAGAGTTAAGGCGGAGGATTTCCAGTTATGCGGTAAGAATATGTCCAAATTCATGTAGTTGAGCTGAACAGAAATTTTACCAACACAAAAAAGCTTATACGCTGAGAGCTTATACTTGGTAGACACTCTCTCCCACGGGGAAATTGTGTAGGCCCTTCTTTTCTGGAAGTCCATTACGTATGTAGTATTGTGCAACTTGTCTGCCATTTTATCGTGTACATGGTGTAGAATAAGTTACCTACAAAATAATAATTATATTTACTGAAGACTGAAATATATGGAAGTAAAGGTTTGTACTTTAATTTTTCTTCATTAGTCATGCCTATTATAATACAAACTTTCGTTTCACTTACTTTTTATACCTTGGATATCTGCGTTTTTATGCCTACGTTACCTTAATTTTCGTTACATTGTTTTATTAAGAACATTAATGATGTTACATACGAAAATTATTCCAAACCGTATATGTATCACAGACAATCACATACGTCCTCATGATGTTAATAATGTTTTGTTCTTGTAATGTCCGTAACATAGCGTGTTTTTAAATTATTTTCTATTTTCCGAATGTTAAAAGAAAGTAGTACACATCCAATTATTACCTTAACATCCCCTTTTTTTAATTAACATGAAATACGACTGCATTACTGAAAGCCGGATTAATATTTTGTACCCATCAATTATGAATATCCGTCATTTTGGACGTACCAGAGTTTTCTATATTTTGGCCCTTGGATAAAGATTATAAGAATCTTTCATGGGTATCCGGTAGCCGAGTTTCCGATTAAAGCACTTATACCGAAGGTTGGAATTCCCTATTTGAACCAAATACCCATGATAGAATCTTTATCTTGCATATTAGAAACATGTTGTGCATTGACGCCGCCAGCTACTAACTTTCTACGTGTTCCTGCATACCGTATGTTGGCGCACGTGAATGTTATCTCGACCCTAGGGTGAGATGGAAATATCTAGCCCCGGTAAAATGACAGATATCCTTGTCCGGTATGCAAGAATATAAGAATCTTTCATGGGTATCCGGTGAAGATAGGGAATTCCAACCCGAGGTATACGTGTTTTTATCGGAACCGAGGCTATGCCGAGGTTCCGATTAAAACACTTATACCGAGGGTTGGAATTCCCGATCTGAACCGAATACCCATGATAGATTCTTTATCTTGCATATCAGAGACATGCTGTGCGTGACGCCGCCAGGTACTAACGTTTTCCATGCTTTCCGGCATACCGGAAGTTTTATCTCGACCCTAGGGTGAGATGAAAATATCTAGCCCCGGTAAAATGACGGATATCCTTGTCCGGTATGCAAGTTCGCGCCATAAATTTGTATATATCTCTATTTGATACCTAAGTTAAAAGGCCCATAAATCTGCAAGACCTGGACCGAGGTGAAGGAAACTTGTATAACGCACAAGCACACTTCATGATGATCATGGTTTGCCAACTTTCATTCCAATCCCTCCAAAACTGTGAAGGTTTAGTACTTCGCGCCACAAGGTTGTAAACACCCCTAAATAACAGTAAATCAAAATATCTAAGTTCAAGGGCCCGTAACTGCGTAAGGCCTGAACTAAGGCAAACAAAAATTATGTATTTTGCAATCCCTCCAAAACTGCGGAAGTAGTTTGTACCAGAAGGTTGTATGTACCCCTATATGACAGTAAATGGAAATATCCATGTTCAAGGGCCCATAACTGAAAGGCCTAGACCATGGCGAATGAAAATTTCATTGGAATCCCTTTAAAACTGTGGAAGTAGTTCGTGCCACAACGTACTACAGTAGACCATCCACTTGGCGCGATTGACGCGCGTGTATGCTGCGTGACGTTAAAATTGAGCGTTGGGCGTGAATGTGCTGACGCGAGGTAGCATCATCTTAGTCAACGCTGCTCTATATGATGTGATGTACTGACGCGTTTCATTTGCTGCTGAAGCTGAGCGTGAACTGAGGCATGAGCGTGAAAATCGGTACCCGATCGATTTTCGCGTCACGCTTCACGTCGGCGTTTCACGTCACGCGAAAGTGGATGGGGTCCTACGATGTTTCTACTTTATCGATTTTTACGTCTCACGCGTATGACACGCGTAAGGCCTTGCGCGTTTCGCGTCGTACGCACGTCAATCGCGCCAAGTGAATGGTCGCCTTTATTAGTAGTACTGTGCAACAGACCAACCGACCGTACAGTGACTCCTATATCCCCACCCCCAACAAAAAAACGCAAAAAAACTTCGTTTTCTGGGGGTACAATATTTTCACACAAATGTCCGAAACGCGCATCACCCAGGTATTTTGGTAAAAGGTTAAGGTCATACTAAAGGGGTCAAATCCCTTATATACACTGTGATAGTAGTACTTGTGTCCAGTCCACAACTTAGGCTAGAGACAAAAAATAGAGTCTGACCTCCCAAAATTTTATTGGCATCTCGGAAATAAAATCATGAACGGTCTTGTAAAAGATCGTAAAATGAGGCCTTTTTGCCTGTATATTTAAACTTATTTATTTTACATCGATTGTAACGAAAGCTCTATGAACTTATTTGAATCACTGTCGATGTCTTCCTGGGTAGAACCAGTACTAAGCAATGCAGATAAAGTGTCTTGCTCAGGGACACAACGCATATGGCAATGACGGGAATCGAACCCACGACATTTGGATCATGGGTCCAACGCTCTACCACTAGACCACAGCGCTCCTGTATATTTGAGCCTTCGTATGATCGAAAAATAAAAAGTGCCCACCCGCCACATTTTTTCAAAATCCGGATGAGACTCTAAAAAAATATATTCTCTTGCCTAGTCATAACTAGAGTATTCACAAGGCTTAATATGTTTCAGCGGCCATAAATCAGGTTAAATTATTCCGATCTCGCTGGTTATCGAACTCGTCTCAGCTTTCATAGAGACACTGACAGAGTTTCGTTTAGATCCGATTAATACTAAAGGCCCTAGAGTGTTCACAAGGTGGAAAATTGCATTTTTCAGAAAAACAAAGGCCAAAACTCCGGTGTTACTGACCCGATTTGGATGGTTTTCGAACTTGTCCGAGCTTTTATTAAAATGAACAATCTGTGCATGTTTAGTAAAGATCAAATAATAAATAAAGGTGCTAGAGTGTTCACAAGGCTAAATATGGCATTTTCCAGAAAAACAAGGGCCATAACTCCGGTGAAATCATTCCGATCTCGCTGGTTTTCAAACTTATGCAACACTGGCAAATATTCGTTAAGATCCGTTTAATATTGAACCCTAGAGTGTTCACAAGGCAGAAAATAGCATTTTTCAGAAAAACAAGGGCCATAACTGCGGTTATCAAACTTGTCCCAGCTTTCGTTAATATTAATAATCTATACAAGTTTGGTAAAGATCAAATAATAAATGAAGGTGCTAGAGTGTTCACAAGGCTTAATATGGCATTTTTCAACAAAACAAGGCCATGACTCCGGTGAAATTATTCCGATCAGACTGGATTTCGAACTTGTCGGAGATTTCCTTGATATAAAAACTCTGGCAAAGTTTTGTTAGATCCGATTAATAATGAAGCCCCTAGAGTGTTCATATGGCAAAAGTTAAAGGACAGACAGACAGACGGACGACGGACAACAAGCTCTCCTGGCGTTTTGCCAGTAGAGCTAAAAACTTACATGAACACTGTATATTGCTCGCATTTAAGATAATAGGCCCAATAGGGTCTGTGGAGGCTCTACTGGCTAAAGATAAAGTTTATGTATAAGGGGCCATAACTCTTTCAAATATCGTTCAACTGAAGCATGGTGATGATATACGCAACTAGGTTTGGTACTGATCATCCCTGACAAGCGGTCTCTAAAGAGCCCATACTCATCAAAAATCTGTAAACTGGAACACGACGATGATATGATGATCAACACTGTAAAGTTTCGTTGAAAAATAGCATTTTATCTAAATCAAGGGCATGACTCTGCTGTTATTGTTCTATTCATATCTGGCTGTTTTTTAAAACATGTCCAAGCATTTATTAATCTTTAGCAATGTGAAAAAGATTGGTAAAGATCAGATAAAAAAATAAGTCCCTACCGTTTTAACGAGGCAAAATGTAGCATTTTTAACGAAATAAAGGGCCATAACTCCCCTAGTACTAGTCCGAACTGGCTGGTTTCGAAACTGTTCAAGATTTTATTGACATGAACAATCTGGTAGAGTTTGGTAAAGATCGGATGAAACATAAAGGCCCTATTCATAATTTTGATAATGCATCATCAAAATAAACTGACCAATCAGTGACCAGGAAACCTGAGACCTCTAACTTCTGGTAGATGATAAACTCGGTCTTTATCCTTGCAGTTCAACCAAGTTTACTGTTAAAATTAAGGTATTTACAGTGTGACTATTTAAAAAACCCTGCATATTTCATGCATGTTCATGTAAATTGATTCGATATATTTACCACTCAAAATGGAATCTTGAAAATTATTATCTTTTTTACTCGGTCAATGATTTTTATTTTACTACAGAATTTAAGGATAAAAACCGAGTAATATAAATTTTATCACCTAATGAAAATAAAGTAAAATCTCTACATTTTGGCAATGAAAAAATATGAATTGTCTAAAAGAGGCAACATAGAGCATTTTAACTAATTCAAGGGCCATGACCAGTTACTGTTCCGATCTGACTGCTTTTTTAGCTTCTCTGAGCTTTTATTGCTAATAACAATCTTTTCAAGTTTGGTAAAAATCAGATGAAAAAGAAAAGAAAGCCCTAATATTTAAACAAGGTAAACTATAACTTGTTTAACTTATTCAAGGGCCATACCCTTGCTGTTACTGGTCCGATCATACTGGTTTTCGAACTTGTTCGAGCTTGCATTGATATTAACACTCTGGTAAGTTTGGTAAAGATTAAATGTAAAACGAAGGCCTATTGTCTTAACGAGACAAATCTTATCGAAACGTAATTTTAAATCGAAAATGAATATAATTTGAAAAGATTATAAAATAATATTATCCCAAAATTTACAAAGTTAAACATGACCATTCCTTTGCAAAATTACCTTATTTCCATGCATTGTCACGTATTGGGGCTATACCTGTAGTAAGAGATTACTTTTCTCTAAATAAGTTATGTTTCTAGTGACCGACATCAACTATTAAAATTAAAATAAATAATAAAAGTTAACTAAAACGTTGGAGGTTTTGATTCATGTGTCCGGAATGTGTAGTTATTTGTTGGTTCAAGCGACACATTTATGCCTTGTTTTTAAATTTATATTGTAAACAACTAAATGTGCAATTGCATATATAACATGTGTACCATCGCTCAAATGATTTTGAATGGCTATGGTACAAAACATGTATAGATTTTTTTCTCTCTTGTGCGATTAATACTACACTCTTGGGCGAGAAGCAGTATCAATCGCATATACTCGAAATGTTATGACCAGTCACTCGATGTTCACGTCAATGCCGAATATTCGCAATGATCTATGTTCAATGTTCATAAAAATCATTCATACTTATGCGAAAACGAAAACAAATATATCATTCAATTTAAATTTAGAACATGAGCCCTATTATTTTTTTTATTTAACAGTAGATAACCTCACACAAATGTGAGGTAATATGTAACCAATTTGGCCGATGCACGAAATCAAAAAAATAAGTTCTCATTTCAAAAACATAATTTTTCCGCCCATAAAGTGAAGTCAAATAGACGTCGTATCACAACAAGTATTTGACGGATGTCCGGTTAATTTTTTTTTAAGTTCTAGAGTTAGAATGTTACGAAAGGGGTAAGATTGTATTTACTCAAATTTTACATGAGTAAAGTAATTGAATAATTCTGTAAATGTATGTAGCAAATAAAATTGTATTCTAGTGGAAACGAAACGCATAGAAAATTTACGTCACGTCAAAGCGGAAAATGATAACAACTGTACATTGAGTAAAGAAATGTAATTGAATTGAATTGGGGTTTTAAGGAACACCAACACACGAAAAGGTTATATGGCGCCTAAAAGGCATGAACATGCCAGGCTCATCTTCCATGTACATCGAGATAAAATATGGAAAATGGGCCTAGAACCTTCTCACCCTGAACTGCAGAGTTGCTGCAAATTCTATCGTAGAAACTCCATTTACACTGGAACCACGTTATTGTGTTTCTGACACTGCTTTTTTTATGCGAGCGAGATGGCACCTGAAACAATGCAGGGATCATGATGAAGACCTTTAATGAACTTGAACAAAAAATGATAAAATAAACATGAATTTGGGGGGGGGCCCCATCTGCCTACCCCTCCAAAGGGATCTGCAGCGGCCCTATTATTTGCCCCGTGACCAAACGGGGGCACCCGGGAACCACACGGGGCAAAGAAATGTAAAAATTCCTTACACTAATACAACAACGATATGTAACAGGTATCATGAAGTAGTTCAATTGAATTGAATGTTGTTTAACGGCTCATCAACACAGTATAGGTTATTTAGAGCCGCCCCAGAGAGAGTGGAAGGATACGTAGGAATCCGGGAACCTGCCCTACTCTTATTATCGAATAGATTCCAGTTTCTTTTACGTGCTCGGAGGATAGACCGATACACGGGACCGCCCGGTTTACGTCCCCATCCGACGGACGAGGCTAAGGGAAAGCGTCTTGCCCAAGAACATAATTACAATAAAAGTCTGTTACATCATTGTAATTCCATTTTCATTGTAACTTTGTTAAAAACGATTTAAACAACTTGGCCATTCTGATTCCCATTAAAATATATGATATCTATTTAAAAAAAGAATTAAAATAAGAAAAAAAGTGAAATTAATGATACAATATTATGAGAGACATAACACAGTATGTTGTACTAACATAACAAAAAGAAGGAGTAATGACCCTAAATCTCTTTAAATAACCGTCTTACTTTTATCCGTAAGTTCAGAAGGCGATTTGAAAGCGTTTTTTTAATAGAAGTTTTAATAGAAGAAGAAAGAAGAATTTTTTTTATTGACTTAAACTATTACATAGTTTTTCATCATATAAACATACATTTTACAAATATAATTTGACCACAATAACAAGATTAGTACAGGTTCATTAATTTATGAATTAATATGAAAAAAGAAGAAAAAAAGGAGATATATCATGGAGAAAAAAATAAATATATATATATAGGAATCAAAATCTAATACGGTACAATAGAACAATTGTATTATAGTGAGGATGAACGAGATTATGTTATTTATCATGGTATGTCTTAAAGAGAAAGCTTCTGAGATGTATTTGCTAAAATTGATAACCTTTTCTAAATCCAAACTGAGCATCGGATATTTTATTATTATCGTCACACCATTTATCGATACGTTTATTTAAGATGCTTGAAAACAGTTTGCCCATACTACTGACCAAGGTTATGCCTCTGTAATTATTTGCGATATTCAAGTTTATTTCCCCTTTTATGTAATGCTATCATATATCCTTTCGTCCACTTTTCTGGAAAAACTCCAGAATCAAAAATCGCATTGAAAATATCAGTTATATGCCCCGCCAATATATCACAGGTTGTTATAAAGTATTCGTTCAATATATTGTCGCCGGCGGCGGCTTTATTTTTGCGTAGCGACTTAATCGCTGCCTCTACTTCCGGAATAGTTATAGGCATGTCTAATTCATTAAAAATAGGATAATTATCATCAAAATTATGGTTATTGTTAAAAGATTCAGCTTCGTCATTTTTCGCGTTTTTTATGTCCTTAAATAAGTCTTTAAAATATGTATGAAACTCATCTAGGGTGATATCGGTATTGTTTTGCTTTTTTCTATTAAACAGTTTCCAAAAATCGCGTGGTTTTGAATGTCGCATCTGTTCCAGTTCTTTCATTTGTCTATATTTATATGCACGTCTTTTTTTCTTTATTATTGCTTTATAGCTCGCTTTTTTATCAGAAAGCGAAGTTCTATTTAAATTTGATTTATTCGTATTAAACAAAAATAACGCCTCTTTGTATAACTGCTTAGCCTGGCGACAATCATCATCATACCATTTGTTTGAGTCCGAGTTTACAGACTGAAACCCATTCTTAACCGTTCTCTGTTTTACAAACAAGAGGTCACCAGCCTCTGTCATTAAATTGGTAAAACTCGACACTACGTTATTAATACTATTTTTATCACGAATATTCATATCATTTACAATTGATGTGAATACCGGTAACTTGCCAATTATCCTATTACGGAATAATTCTTTATTCGCCTCATTCCATTTACATGAGTTGTATTCGCGATCACACGGATTAGTATTAACTGTACGATTCATAGTATTTACAGTGAACGAAAAGGTGCATGATCGCTGAATTCTGTGAAATTGCCGATTTTAAAATTGTTAACAAGCGGAAAATCAATTTCTTTCAATAACAAATAATCAATAACGCTACATGCGTTCCGATTCACGTATGTAAATGCACCCACACCACAATCAAAACCTAAGCGTCTGTATGTTCATCCCAAATTGATGCATTTCGTTCAAATGGTGACACTTACGCGCCTCACCAGACGGTGACAGTTTTATATAGAATTGTGTATAATCATTAATTCTTAAATAGTAACGTCTGAATGTACGGCAGTCAGAGTTATACTACTTAGCTTGTATTATAAGCTTATGTACTTTACCAAATTTGTTTCGTGTTTGATGAATTGAACATTTGAATTTTCCGCAGGGGCACCAGTTTAAAATAAAGTCTATTAAAAAAGATTATATTAAATCACAGTTAGCCATACATTTTCATGAGCAAAGTGTGATATTCGACTTTTTTTCAGATAATGAGGCCCACCTAATAAAGCATTTGTGACCAGTACTAATAATAAGAAATTTGCCGACTTCTCAGTCTTGTCACGCATTACACCTACAACTTCAATTCATGTTAATGTTAAAACTTTCACATGAGAGGTTAGTTGATTTGCCAAGGCGATGCAACACACAATTAAATTGTAGTTCATGAAAGTCCCACTGTTTGTTGTATGAATTGAAGTTGTAGGTGTAATGCGTGACAAGACTGAGAAGTCGGCAAATTTATTAACATAAACATTATAACAAGAGGCCCAAGAGGGCCTGTGGTTGCTCTACTTGCTTAAATGGCTCTTATATCAAGGGTTGTCATCACAAACAACTATTATTAACAATCTGGTAAAGATCGAATGAAAAATGAAGGCCCCGTCGTCTTAACAAGGCAAACTATAGCATGTTGAACTAAATCAAGGGCCATTTCTATAATGTCTTATTATTAGTACTGGTCACAAATGCTTTATTGGGTGGGCCTCATTATCTGAAAAAAAGTCGAATATCACACTTTGCTCATGAAAATGTATGGCTAACTGTGATTTACAGTTACCATTTACAGTTACCTATACAAAATGTCCCCCCCCCCCCCCCCCCCCTCCAAATACAATAGGCTCGAAATATGTATTATGGACATTGGCAGGTCAAGTTTTGACAAGAAGTTTTATCAAGTGCTACAAGCGTCTCACGGACAAAAAGCGTTACTTTTTCCGAATTTATGGGGGAAAAAAGCGCCGCGCGGACAAAAAGCGTCACTTTTTCAAATTGTGCGCGGTCAAAGAGCGCCATGCGGACAAAAAGCATCATTTTTCATTTTTTTCTGCGGACAAAAAGCGCCGCGCGGACAAAAAGCGTCACTTTTTCAAATTTTGTGCGGACAAAAAGCGCCGCGCGGACAAAAAGCGTCACTTTTCAAATTTTCTGCGGACAAAAAGCGCCATGCGGACAAAAGGCATCATTTTTTCATTTTTTTCCGCGGACAAAAAGCGCCACGCGGACAAAAAGCGTCAGTTTTTCAAATTTTGTGCGGACAAAAAGCGCCGCGGACAAAAAGCGCCGTGCGGACAAAAAGCACTGTCACAGATGTGTAAAAAAATCTTTTGAGACAAATGTTCACAAATGTAAAAAGAAATTGAAAGTCACATATGTCAAAAAAACAAGAACACAAATGTAATAAAGACTTAATTCACGTGCAAATGAGGTTGTAGTTATAATATCGTTATCAGTTTATAATGAACACAACCCAATAATGCAAGATTACTTTTTCTTACTAATGCTACTTTTTACTAATGCTACTTTAAAGCGATAATATGATATTGGTTAGGTGCTAATGCAGTCGATTCACAATTAAGCGTTTAAAGGGTATAGAAGTGACAACCGCGGCCCAGTGTTTGGGTTTTTACCTAATGTTTTAGAGCATGTGTTTGGTCCTTTGGGATCATCAAGTCCAATCTGTGTGGCTTTGAAGTAGAATATCGCTTAAGCCGGTGCTAGGAGGCGTGAGAGGTGTTGCACTTTACATTACCTCTTAAGAACAGACTCAATAAAACCGAGTCTGCTACTTTTATCTCTTGTTTGTTGCTTCCAATGGATGCCGTTTTCAGTATTATTAGTACAGTGTTAGGATTATTTCATTTCAAGGAATTTTAGCCAGAGCACTGCAGATAGTAGCATTTGCAGATCACCATGAATGGTGATTGGTCCACTATCACAATGACACGGGACAACGCCTATTCAGTTTGGATTAAACTAATTAATGAGACTCTACCTATATTTATAACATATTACGGGGATCGCATGCCATCGACCAAGTGCAAATGCGAATAAAACAATGTTTCATATTCACTGTACATATGCACTAAACTGGGACCAACGTCCGTACGATTTAATTATCGAACAAATGAACAAGTTTAGTCTGAGAATCTAGACAACTCGGCTAGTTTTTCATCATGTATAATCATTAATAGTTTAAGGCTGATCGAAGTAGACTTTAATTGAATTATATGTGCCACTGTTAGCAGCTCCTTTTAAGCTAATATGTATGACTTAGCAACAAAAACAAACTGAGTAGTCAAACATGTTCCTAACATAAGAAAAGGTAGCCTATGTACATTGCATATAAAACTGAAGCAGACTAGGACGGGTTTATTTATTTGTATTTTGACGGTCAAAAATCACCTTTATATATCGCCCCAGTCTCGTGAGGCTTTAAATACTCAATATTACTGAACTTGTATGTAAAACAGCGATACTGTATGGGTATTCTGTGAAGACGCATATGTTATATTTTGTTCTGTAATTTATTTTGTCATACTGCAAAGAAAATTCTCAGGATTTCATTAATCAATGCGCCGTAGACATGATGTCTACGTCTTACGTCTCGAGACGTGAACATAGGACGAATTCCCCGTAGGTACCCCATTACTCCAATTAACAAAAACAAAATGGCGACGATAACGTTGCCGATTCGTTTTGGAAACCGCCGATTGTTTCCTTCCTATCGCTTTTCTGCGCTTTTCACTGTCAGTAAAAGTTTATACAGTCTAACATTTTATCCCAAAATTTGGCTGAATGTTATGCTCTGGCTTATCAGCCACAAATCATCACTCCTGCTGCTCTGACCACCACTGGAGGAAACTGATATCCCTTATCGAAATGCTATGTACAGTATTTACAAAGGGTAATAGGTTACAGAGGTTCATTTGTACACTGATTGAGGATTGTTAATATGTAATTTATTGTATTTAATAGATCATATTGTTCTAATTCGAAATAAAAAGTAGCAAAATATTCACTTGGTTAAAAGGGAAAGACAAATATGTGAAAAACATGGCAAGGCATTCTGTGTTTAGTATTCTACTTTTCTCTGTTTTGGTTATGCTGAAAATTATGATGTGTGTTTAAAAGTTTAGACTGTAATCTACATTTCTGTTTTGTTTATGCTGAAAATTATGATGTGTGTTTAAAATCAAAAAACACATGCATTATTTGTTTAAAAGAAGCAGGTGAAGATTCGATTCCTGGTCCATTACAGACATTTCTGTCACTGTTACAAAATCAAACCTTAAAAACAAGGAAGTTATAAATGATATGTCATCACCACAAACACTTTTTTATTTGCGTTTTACTATAGGGTTAAAGAACACTGGGAATATATAGCTTTCAAAACACATTTTATGAAAACAAACAGTTCTGAACCAGTCACAAAAACTTGAAAATAAGGTAAAAAAGAAATGTGATTTCTTTAAGTTATCGAAAGAGCAAACAATGTTACAAAAACACTTTTCAAACTTTCTTCCTACAGTTGTTATGTACACCTTTTTCGCGTATACTTCAGAGCGACTATGTAAACAAATAACATACTTTTTTCAAACGTTTATATATTTTGCACTAGTATTTCATTATAATGAACCTAATTAACTGATTGGATAATGAAATTATTTGTTGATACACTAAAATCAGGTGTAGTTTCAGTATTTTGAAACAGACCATGGAGAGATTTATTGGTTGAGCCGCTATAGCTTTTTCATTCTTAAGGCCTAAATGTCTGTCTAAAATGTAAAATTAACTAAAAAACATTAAATACAACTAACTTGATGGCTGTTTACTATTTTTACACATATGGAATCCATTTAAATAAAAAGACGGTATATAGAACTTAACAGTTAAAGAAAAAGGTATGAGTTACCAACTCATATTTCATTTCAAGCATATTCAATCACATGTGTTTTAAGAACCTATAATACAACCTATACTTTAATCGGCACCTAGTCATTATTATATGACCTGAACACATGGGTAGAGTTTTGATAATTGGTTTTAGAGTGTAGTTTTGCCGTTATTTGGGATGTTAGTTTCTTTAAGTTTAGCGATATCATAAAGTAAGTCATAATAATATCACCCATCAGATTCATTCTTTCAAAATGAATGGGTGATTATGATATATACTAATCGGTGAAATCATACGGATAGGTGGTAACACTAACCCATTGGTTTGAAATGCTTTTTAAAACAGGTTTGTAATATATATAAATTATTCGATTATTATTGAAAATTTATTGAAATATCTACTAAAAATAATATAAATAATTTTATCCTATCATTTTTTTTGTGTGTTTTGGTTCCGGGGGCCCCGTTTGGTTCCGGGGCAAAGAATAGGCCAATAAACGTGGCCCCAGGGTAAATGGAGTGTCTATAATAGAATTTGCAGCAACTCTGCAGTTCTGCAGGTGAGAAGGTTCTAGGCCCATTCTCCATATTTTATCTTGATGTACATGGAGGATGAGCCTGGCATGTTCATTCCTGTTAGGCGCCATATAACTTTCATGTGTTGGTACGCCTTAAAATACCAATTCAATAATAATAATAAAAATAGCATGGTCCTTGACATTCCCTTTGTTATGCGTACAGTTGCGAATCATATAAAATAACTGGAATTGTAGAATGGTCTCTGACATTCCCTTTGTTATGTGTACAATTGCGAATCATACATATTAACTGAAAGTGTAGCATGGTCTCCGACATTTCCTTTGTTATGCGTACAGTTGCGAATCATATATAATAATTGGAATTGTAGCATGGCCTTTGACATTCCCTTTGTTACACGTACAGTTGCGAATCGTATATAATAACTGGAATTGTAGCATGGTCTCTGACATTCCCTTTGTTACACGTACAGTTGCGAATCATATATCATAACTGGAATTGTAGCATGGTCTCTGACATTCCCTTTGTATTTCCACAGTTGAAAATCATTTAACTGAAAATCACCTGTCAGAATGACTGGTGCACTATATCTACCAGTTATCGGAAGTTAGAGTATGGTAAAATAGTGAAGTAAGAAGTACGCCCATCTCGATGTTTAAATCAACCTTAACTCAATGAGTGCATACTTTATTACTGCTGATGTATTAAATATTCTATATAGTAATATTACAGAACAAACTAGCCTACCTATATATGTCTATTATTTTTTGTCCCTCTCATGCATTAAACAAGGTTTCAATATGTCTGTATATATGATACACTATGTTATACAACATTATGGCTCTCATTTTGGAGAATTGCGCAGTTCACATGCATAATAATAACCAGGTATGTGCACAGTTCCTATGCTGTGTACATGTATATTTGTATTTCTTTTAAACTCCAATTAAACAATATAAAGATATATTAGTAATAATTTAGATAACATTGCACATGCATGTTAACTTTCCTAGAATAAAAGTGAACAAACCGTAATAAAACTGTAAAGCAATACTTTGTTAATAACTGACCCATGTGTGTAATCTCTGTGCAATCTTGTACTCCTGTTTGTCAGAGCTAGTCCCTCATTTATGATGACCCCTTGCTGTGAACGTTGTTATTATAATTTAACGCCTTATTTACAGTAGGGTGTTAATCAGGTTTTAATCAGATTCTTGAAAACTGGAGAAAACTAAAAAATCTGGCATAAAATGCTGGACTGTATATTAATCGTAAGTGTATTTTTTTTGGCAATTTTACAGATAATAAAACATTTACTAGAACTGGAAGTTGGAGAATGGTATACCTCCGCCCCTTAGTTATTCTGAATTAAACTATTAAATGCTTTGCATTCATCAAAGGACATGTTACCAACCATACTATAAGTTCAAGTCAATGTTCAATCTGAGCATTTTTGAGTCGGTCCAAAAAAGGTACACACTCCACTAAATGTTGCAATATGTTGCTAAGAATTGATGATTTGTATCAACGTTTTCTTGTTTCAATTTATATCGCAACATATACTGATAAAAATAAGTTGAGCAAGTAAATAACATATAAATCACGTTGACCAGATTCTAGGGTATGTATAGAAGCGGTCATGGGCAATATAACTTAACATACTTATCAGTTACATTAAAGGAATAAGTCTCAAAAGAAATATGCGAAAACGATAGCAACATGTGGTAATCTACATGTTTTACAGAATTTATAATTTCGCTTTTATGTCAATGTAAAGGGAGGTAATTTCACAAATGGTAAACTTTGGTTCCCTATAACTTTATAATGGCAAGGAAATTGTCAATTGTTTTAGCGTCATTTGAGACCCATAGCAGTCATTTTGTAATGTTTAATCTTGCTCTTTACCTTATTTGTGAAATAGTTTGTTTTAACTTAATGAGAGATAATTCTGATCCTTACATTGGAATACAAAAAGTAAGAAAAAATGAAGATCAGCCTAAGTCATGCGGATGATTTAAAATACTACACATTATAAAATAACATTTATTTAAGCTAGATGTGCATAAGGGTGTGCTAAACTTGATGTTTTCAGTATTTATTGCAGAGCCGAATCCTTTTACCTTTTTTCCTCACGCAAACCAAGCTGACTACGGCTATGTTATCTTTGTATAACAGAAATGTATAAGTGGTTGTGGTATTAAAATGTCTTTAATATTTAGGACAGCAGACTCTAAACTATGCCCTAGTAGAAACCGCAAAGTGTATGTCTTTAAGATAAGTTATTAATGTGCATTTTATTTTGTTAAAGTCAATTAACAAAATTACATTAATTGACACTCATTGAAGGATACAAATGGAAAAAACCCGACACTTACTGGAATGTATGATATTATAAGATTCAAGAGATTCAAGATTCTTTATTAAGTAACGTAAACATTACAATGTTTCTTGTTACGTGATACGATGAATAATATTATATACAACAGTCAGTCATGATAAGTATGTGCATAGACATAAAGGCAATGAGCAAAACATGATTTATACTTTTGACTCGTGTGCCTGCTCTGATATCATTTTTCTTGTGTAGTTCCAGTGAACTTTTCATCTCTGCATTTGTAATATATGCGTCTCTCTCCATTTATTTGGAACATATGGTTTTACAGGTCTCATTACACAGTGCATTTTTACTATGTCGGCCTATATGAATAAAGTTTACTGGGCCATTCCGAACAGGATGTTTCCAAGCTAAAAATTACCTTTTTATGAAACACAGTCACGTTGAACAGTTTTTTGTTTTTTTTTGTTTGTTGTTGTTTTGTTTTTAATTTGAGTGCTGTCTTCCATTGCACATTTTGGGCTTTAACTCCAGAGTTTGGACCAGAATTCATACTCTTCTTCAACACCCATAAAACTGTCATATTTTGGTGGCAGTGTCGTCTTATAGCTGCACATCCAATTTCAGACTGTGTTCATCTCACCTGCAACAACAATAAGCATATACGTCAGCAATTATTAAAAATATTTAAAACCGAAGAACACACTACTACTTTTTATGGCGTAAGAATTACATTACCCTACCGTGGTTTCAAGGGAGCTAACTGTGGATATGGATAGTATTGCCATCATGTATATACCTTCACATACGTCGCTTATATTTAAATTATCCATGTAATTGTTATTTGTTTTGAATGCGTATGTTTGAATGCGTATGTTTGAATGAATGCGTATGTTTGAATGCGTATGTTTGAATGCGTGATGGCTGATTAATCATTGCTGCATTTCTTGTTCGACTTTTGTTTCCATTGTTAAGATTATTAAGTAATCATCCACCCCTTTTTAAAATATAGTTTTATATACATGTACTTTTAATTGCCATATTTTCTAATAGTATAACTGAGTAAAATATTTAAACATATGTGTATCATTAAAACATAAACTAAATAAAAACCGTTGGATTCGGCACATGCAAACCACTAAATTCAACATCGTTTCAGTCCGATATATCAGACTGTTGAAGTACAAGGTCGGGCTTTAGTGTCAATGTTCCATACCAAAGACACGCACTGCTATTTTAATTTCGTTTAACAACAAACATTCTACAAAATAAATCTGTATAAAAAGTCAGTTTCCAATAGCTATCTGCTGTTCCAGACACATTCACCAACACAACACGCAAACATAAATACAACTGTGGTTGGAAGTCAGAGATTCTTCATATGTGTGGATGTATGTATAGCACGTAATAACCTTGCATGTTCACTTGTGGCATGTTGAAGATACGTCAGCATATTATTATTTGTTATCAAACAAATATGACAGAATTATATGCATTTGACAGTTCATATGGAAACATTTTCCAAACTATACAACTGAGGGGTCATTACAGTAGTAATGAAAAAGAACTCATGAACTACACAACTGAGGGGTCACCCCAGTAGTCATGAAAAAGAACTCATGAACTACACAACTGAGGGGTCACTAGAGTAGTCATGAGAAAGAATGAGAATGAACTACACAACTGAGGAGTCATTACAGTAGTCATGAGAAAGAACTAATGAACTACACAACTGAGGGGTCATTACAGTAGTCATGAGAAAGAACTCATGAACTACACAACTGAGGGGTCATAACAGTAGTCATGAGAAAGAACTCATAAACTACACAACTGAGGAGTCATTACAGTAGTCATGAGAAAGAACTCATGAACTACACAACTGAGAACTCATGAACTACACAACTGAGGGGTCATTACAGTAGTCATGAGAAAGAACTCATGAACTACACAACTGAGGGGTCACTACAGTAGTAATGAGAACGAACTCATGAACTACACAACTGAGGGGTCATTACAGTAGTCATGAGAAAGAACTCAGGAACTACACAACTGAGGGGTCATTACAGTAGTCATGAGAAAGAACTCATGAACTACACAACTGAGGGGTCATTACAGTAGTCATGAGAAAGAACTCATGAACTACACAACTGAGGGGTCATTACAGTAGTCATGAGAAAGAACTCATGAACTACACAACTGAGAACTCATGAACTACACAACTGAGGGGTCATTACAGTAGTCATGAGAAAGAACTCATCAACTACACAACTGAGGAGTCATTACAGTAGTCATGAGAAAGAACTCATGAACTACACAACTGAGAGGTCATTTCAGTAGTCATGAGAAAGAACTCATGAACTACACAACTGAGAACTCATGAACTACACAACTGAGGGGTCATTACAGTAGTTATGAGAAAGAACCCATGAACTACACAACTGAGGGGTCATTACAGTAGTCATGAGATAGAACTCATGAACTACACAACTGAGGGGTCATTACAGTAGTCATGAGAAAGAACTCATGAACTACACAACTGAGGGGTCATTACAGTAGTAATGAAAAAGAACTCATGAACTACACAACTGAGGAGTCATTACAGTAGTCATGAGAAAGAACTCATGAACTACACAACTGAGGGGTCATTACAGTAGTCATGAGATAGAACTCATGAACTACACAACTGAGGGGTCATTACAGTAGTCATGAGAAAGAACTCATGAACTACACAACTGAGGGGTCATTACAGTAGTAATGAAACAGAACTCATGAACTACACAACTGAGGGGTCACTACAGTAGTAATGAAAAAGAACTCATGAACTACACAACTGAGGAGTCATGAACTACACAACTGAGGGGTCATTACAGTAGTAATGAAAAAGAACTCATGAACTACACAACTGAGGGGTCACTACAGCAGTCATGAGAAAGAACTCATGAACTACACAACTGAGGAGTCATTACAGTAGTCATGAGAAAGAACTCATGAACTAAACAACTGAGAACTCATGAACTACACAACTGAGTGGCCATTACAGTAGTCATGAGAAAGAACTCATGAACTACACAACTGACAACTCATGAACTACACAACTGAGGGGTCATTACAGTAGTCATGAGAAAGAACTCATGAACTACACAACTGAGAACTCATGAACTACACAACTGAGGAGTCATTACAGTAGTCATGAGAAAGAACTCATGAACTACACAACTGAGTGGTCATTACAGTAGTCATGAGAAAGAACTCATGAACTACACAACTGAGGAGTCATTACAGTAGTCATGAGAAAGAACTCATGAACTACACAACTGAGAACTCATGAACTACACAACTGAGTGGTCATTACAGTAGTCATGAGAAAGAACTCATGAACTACACAACTGAAAACTCATGAACTACACAACTGAGTGGTCATTACAGTAGTCATGAGAAAGAACTCATGAACTACACAACTGAGAACTCATGAACTACACAACTGAGGGGTCAATACAGTAGTCATGAGAAAGAACTCATGAACTACACAACTGAGAACTCATGAACTACACAACTGAGGAGTCATTACAGTAGTCATGAGAAAGAACTCATGAACTACACAACTGAGTGGTCATTACAGTAGTCATGAGAAAGAACTCATGAACTACACAACTGAGGAGTCATTACAGTAGTCATGAGAAAGAACTCATGAACTACACAACTGAGAACTCATGAACTACACAACTGAGGGGTCATTACAGTAGTCATGAAAAAGAACTTATGAACTACACAACTGAGGGGTCACTACAGAAGTCATGAGAAAGAACTCATGAACTACACAACTGAGGGGTCATTACAGTAGTCATGAGAAAGAACTCATGAACTATACAACTGAGGGGTCATTACAGTAGTCATGAGAAAGAACTCATGAACTACACAACTGAGAGGTCATTACAGTAGTCATGAGAAAGAACTCATGAACTAAACAACTGAGGAGTCATTACAGTAGTCATAAGAAAGAACTCAAGAACTACACAACTGAGTGGTCATTACAGTAGTCATGAGAAAGAACTCATGAACTACACAACTGAGAGGTCACTACAGTAGTCATGAGAAAGACCTCATGAATTACACAACTGAGAGGTCATTACAGTAGTCATGAGAAAGAACTCGTGAACTACACAACTGAGGAGTCATTACAGTAGTCATGAGAAAGAACTCATGAACTACACAACTGAGAACTCATGAACTACAAAACTGAGGAGTCATTACAGTAGTCATGAGAAAGAACTCATGAACTACAGAACTGAGAACTCATGAACTACACAACTGAGGGGTCATTACAGTATTAATGAGAAAGAACTCATGAACTACACAACTGAGGGGTCACTACATTAGTCATGAGAAAGAACTCATGAACTACACAACTGAGGAGTCATTACAGTAGTCATGAGACAGATTGACAATGAACAACACAACTGAGGGGTACAGTAGTCATGGGAAAGAACTCATGAACTACACAAGGAGTAATTACAGTAGTCATGTGAAAGAACTCATGAACTACACATCTTAGGGGTCATTACACTAGTCATGAGAAAGAACTCATGAACTACACAACTGAGGGGTTATTACAGTAGTCATGAGAAATAACTCATGAACTACACAACTGAGGGGTCATTACAGTAGTCATGAGAAAGAACTCATGAACTACACAACTGAGGGGTCATTACAGTAGTCATGAGAAAGAATGAGAATGAACTACACAACTGAAGGGTCATTACAGTAGTCATGAGAAAGAAGTCATGAACTACACAACTGAGGGGTACAGTAGTCATGAGAAATAACTCATGAACTACACAGCTGAGGAATCATCACAGTAGTCATGAGAAAGAACTCATGAACTACACAACTGAGGGGTCATTACAGTAGTCATGAGAAAGAACTCATGAACTTCACAACTGAGGGGTCATTACAGTAGTCATGAGAAAGAATGAGAATGAACTACACAACTGAGGGGTCATTACAGTAGTCATGAGAAAGAACTCATGAACTACACAACTGAGAACTCATGAACTACACAACTGAGGAGTCATTACAGTAGTCATGAGAAAGATCTCATGAACTACACAACTGAGTGGTCATTACAGTAGTCATGAGAAAGAACTCATGAACTACACAACTGAAGAGTCATTACAGTAGTCATGAGAAAGAACTCATGAACTACACAACTGAGAACTCATGAACTACACAACTGAGTGGTCATTACAGTAGTCATGAGAAAGAACTCATGAACTACACAACTGAAAACTCATGAACTACACAACTGAGTGGTCATTACAGTAGTCATGAGAAAGAACTCATGAACTACACAACTGAGAACTCATGAACTACACAACTGAGGGGTCAATACAGTAGTCATGAGAAAGAACTCATGAACTACACAACTGAGAACTCATGAACTACACAACTGAGGAGTCATTACAGTAGTCATGAGAAAGAACTCATGAACTACACAACTGAGTGGTCATTACAGTAGTCATGAGAAAGAACTCATGAACTACACAACTGAGGAGTCATTACAGTAGTCATGAGAAAGAACTCATGAACTACACAACTGAGAACTCATGAACTACACAACTGAGGGGTCATTACAGTAGTCATGAAAAAGAACTTATGAACTACACAACTGAGGGGTCACTACAGAAGTCATGAGAAAGAACTCATGAACTACACAACTGAGGGGTCATTACAGTAGTCATGAGAAAGAACTCATGAACTATACAACTGAGGGGTCATTACAGTAGTCATGAGAAAGAACTCATGAACTACACAACTGAGAGGTCATTACAGTAGTCATGAGAAAGAACTCATGAACTAAACAACTGAGGAGTCATTACAGTAGTCATAAGAAAGAACTCAAGAACTACACAACTGAGTGGTCATTACAGTAGTCATGAGAAAGAACTCATGAACTACACAACTGAGAGGTCACTACAGTAGTCATGAGAAAGACCTCATGAACTACACAACTGAGAGGTAATTACAGTAGTCATGAGAAAGAACTCGTGAACTACACAACTGAGGAGTCATTACAGTAGTCATGAGAAAGAACTCATGAACTACACAACTGAGAACTCATGAACTACAAAACTGAGGAGTCATTACAGTAGTCATGAGAAAGAACTCATGAACTACACAACTGAGAACTCATGAACTACACAACTGAGGGGTCATTACAGTATTAATGAGAAAGAACTCATGAACTACACAACTGAGGGGTCACTACATTAGTCATGAGAAAGAACTCATGAACTACACAACTGAGGAGTCATTACAGTAGTCATGAGACAGATTGACAATGAACAACACAACTGAGGGGTACAGTAGTCATGGGAAAGAACTCATGAACTACACAAGGAGTAATTACAGTAGTCATGTGAAAGAACTCATGAACTACACATCTTAGGGGTCATTACAGTAGTCATGAGAAAGAACTCATGAACTACACAACTGAGGGGTTATTACAGTAGTCATGAGAAATAACTCATGAACTACACAACTGAGGGGTCATTACAGTAGTCATGAGAAAGAACTCATGAACTACACAACTGAGGGGTCATTACAGTAGTCATGAGAAAGAATGAGAATCAACTACACAACTGAGGGGTCATTACAGTAGTCATGAGAAAGAAGTCATGAACTACACAACTGAGGGGTACAGTAGTCATGAGAAATAACTCATGAACTACACAGCTGAGGAATCATCACAGTAGTCATGAGAAAGAACTCATGAACTACACAACTGAGGGGTCATTACAGTAGTCATGAGAAAGAACTCATGAACTTCACAACTGAGGGGTCATTACAGTAGTCATGAGAAAGAATGAGAATGAACTACACAACTGAGGGGTCATTACAGTAGTCATGAGAAAGAACTCATGAACTACACAACTGAGGAATCATTACAGTAGTCATGAGAAAGAACTCATGAACTACACAACTGAGTGGTCATTACAGTAGCCATGAGAAATAACTCATGAACTACATAACTGAGGGGTCATTACAGTAGTCATGAGAAAGAGCTCATGAACTACAGAACTGAGGGGTCATTACAGTAGTCATGAGAAAGAACTCATGAACTACATAACTGAGGGGTCACTAGAGTAGTCATGAGAAAGAACTCATGAACTACATAACTGAGGGGTCATTACAGTAGGTATGAGAAAGAACTCATGAACTACACAACTGAGGAATCATTACAGGAGTCATGATAAAGAAATCATGAACTACACAACTGAGGGGTCATTACAGTAGTCATGAGAAAGAACTCATGAACTACACAACTGAGAACTCATGAGCTACACAACTGAGGGGTCATTACAGTAGTCAAGAGAAAGAACTCATGAACTACACAACTGAGAACTCATGAGCTACACAACTGAGTGGTCATTACAGTAGTCATGAGAAAGAACTCATGAACTACACAACTGAGGGGTCATTACAGTAGTCATGAGAAAGAACTCATGAACTACACAACTGAGGGGTCATTACAGTAGTCATGAGAAAGAACTCATGAACTACACAACTGAGGAATCATTACAGTAGTGATGAGAAAGAACTCATGAACTACACAACTGAGGGGTCATTACAGTAGTCATGAGAAAGAACTCATGAACTACACAACTGAGAGGTCATTACAGTAGTCATGAGAAAGAAGTCATGAACTACACAACCGAGGGGTTCAGTAGTCATGAGAAAGAACTCATGGACTACACAACTGAGAACTCATGAACTACACAACTGAGGGGTCATTACAGTAGTAATGATAAAGAACTCATGAACTACACAACTGAGGGGTCATTACAGTAGTCATGAGAAAGAACTCATGAACTACACAACTGAGGAATCATTACAGTAGTGATGAGAAAGAACTCATGAACTACACAACTGAGGGGTCATTACAGTAGTCATGAGAAAGAACTCATGAACTACACAACTGAGGGGTCATTACAGTAGTCATGAGAAAGAAGTCATGAACTACACAACCGAGGGATTCAGTAGTCATGAGAAAGAACTCATGGACTACACAACTGAGAACTCATGAACTACACAACTGAGGGGTCATTACAGTAGTAATGATAAAGAACTCATGAACTACACAACTGAGGGGTCATTATAGTAGTCATGAGAAAGAACTCATGAACTACACAACTGAGGGGTCATTACAGTAGTCACGAGAAAGAACTCATGAACTACACAACTGAGGGGTCATTACAGTAGTCATGAGAAAGAACTCATGAACTACACAACTGAGGGGTCACTACAGTAGTCATGAGAAAGAACTCATGAACTACACAACTGAGGAGTCATTACAGTAGTCTTGAGAAAGAACTCATTAACTACACAACTGAGGGGTCATTACAGTAGTGATGAGAAAGAACTCATGAACTACACAACTGTGGAGTCATTACAGTAGTCATGAGAAAGAACTCAGGAACTACACAAGGAGTAATTACAGTAGTCATGAGAAAGAACTCATGAACTACACAACTGAGAACTCATGAGCTACACAAATGAGGGGTCATTACAGTAGTCAAGAGAAAGAACTCATGAACTAAACAACTGAGAACTCATGAGCTACACAACTGAGTGGTCATTACAGTAGTCATGAGAAAGAACTCATGAACTACACAACTGAGGGGTCATTACTGTAGTCATGAGAAAGAACTCATGAACTACATAACTGAGGGGCCATTACAGTAGTGATGAGAAAGAACTCATAAACTACACAAGGAGTAATTACAGTAGTCATGAGAAAGAACTCAGGAACTACACAAGGAGTAATTACAGTAGTCATGAGAAAGAACTCATGAACTACACAACTGAGAACTCATGAGCTACACAACTGAGGGGTCATTACAGTAGTCATGAGAAAGAACTCATGAACTACACAACTGAGGAGTCATTACCGTAGTCATGAGAAAGAACTCAGGAACTACACAACTGAGGAGTCATTACAGTAGTCATGAGAAAGAACTCATGAACTACACAACTGAGAACTCATGAGCTACACAACTGAGGGGTCATTACAGTAGTCATGAGAAAGAACTCATGAACTACACAACTGAGGAGTCATTACAGTAGTCATGAGAAAGAACTTTGGAACTACACAACTGAGGGGTCACTAGAGTAGTCATGAGAAAGAATGAGAATGAACTACACAACTGAGGAGTCATTACAGTAGTCATGAGAAAGAACTCATGAACTACACAACTAAGGGGTCATTACAGTAGTCATGAGAAAGAACTCATGAACTACACAACTGAGGGGTACAGTAGTCAAGAGAAAGAACTCATGAACTACACAACTGAGGAGTCATTACAGTAGTCATGAGAAAGATTGAGAATGAACAACACAACTAAGGGGTACAGTAGTCATGAGAAAGAACTCATGAACTACACAAGGAGTAATTACAGTAGTCATGAGAAAGAACTCATGAACTACACAACTGAGAACTCATGAGCTACACAACTGAGGGGTCATTACAGTAGTCAAGAAAAAGAACTCATGAACTACACAACTGAGAACTCATGAGCTACACAACTGAGGGGTCATTACAGTAGTCAAGAGAAAGAACTCATGAACTAAACAACTGAGGGGTCATTATAGTAGTCATGAGAAATAACTCATGAACTACACAACTGAGGGGTCATTACAGTAGTCATGAGAAATAACTCAAGAACTACACAACTGAGGGGTCATTACAGTAGTCAAGAGAAAGAACTCATGAACTACACAACTGAGGGGTCATTACAGTAGTCATGAGAAAGAACTCATGAACTACACAACTGAGGGGTCATTACAGTAGTCATAAGAAAGAACTCATGAACTACACAACTGAGAAGTCATTACAGTAGTCAAGAGAAAGAACTCATGAACTACACAACTGAGGGGTCATTACAGTAGTCATGAGAAAAAAACTCATGAACTACACAACTGAGGGGTCATTACAGTAGTCATGAGAAAGAACTCATGAACTACACAACTGAGGGATAATTACAGTAGTCATGAGAAAGAACTCAGGAACTACACAACTGAGGAGTCATTACAGTAGTCATGAGAAAGAACTCATGAACTACACAACTGAGAACTCATGAGCTACACAACTGAGGGGTCATTACAGTAGTCATGAGAAAGAACTCATGAACTACACAACTGAGGGGTCATTACAGTAGTCATGAGAAAGAATGAGAATGAACTACACAACTGAGGGGTCATTACAGTAGTCATGAGAAAGAACTCATGAACTACACAACTGAGGAATCATTACAGTAGTCATGAGAAAGAACTCATGAACTACACAACTGAGTGGTCATTACAGTAGCCATGAGAAAGAACTCATGAACTACATAACTGAGGGGTCATTACAGTAGTCATGAGAAAGAACTCATGAACTACAGAACTGAGGGGTCATTACAGTAGTCATGAGAAAGAACTCATGAACTACATAACTGAGGGGTCACTACAGTAGTCATGAGAAAGAACTCATGAACTACATAACTGAGGGGTCATTACAGTAGGTATGAGAAAGAACTCATGAACTACACAACTGAGGAATCATTACAGTAGTCATGATAAAGAACTCATGAACTACACAACTGAGGGGTCATTACAGTAGTCATGAGAAAGAACTCATGAACTACACAACTGAGGGGTCATTACAGTAGTCATGAGAAAGAACTCATGAACTACACAACTGAGGGGTCATTACAGTAGTCATGAGAAAGAATGAGAATGAACTACACAACTGAGGGTTCATTACAGTATTCATGAGAAAGAACTCATGAACTACACAACTGAGGGGTCATTACAGTAGTCATGAGAAAGAACTCATGAACTACACAACTGAGGAATCATTACAGTAGTCATGAGAAAGAACTCATGAACTACACAACTGAGGGGTCATTACAGTAGTCATGAGAAAGAACTCATGAACTACACAACTGAGGGGTCATTACAGTAGTCATGAGAAAGAACTCATGAACTACACAACTGAGGGGTCATTACAGTAGTTATGAGAAAGAATGAGAATGAACTACACAACTGAGGGGTCATTACAGTAGTCATGAGAAAGAAGTCATGAACTACACAACCGAGGGGTTCAGTAGTCATGAGAAAGAACTCATGGACTACACAACTGAGAACTCATGAACTACACAACTGAGGGGTCATTACAGTAGTAATGAGAAAGAACTCATGAACTACACAACTGAGGGGTCATTATAGTAGTCATGAGAAAGAACTCATGAACTACACAACTGAGGGGTCATTACAGTAGTCACGTGAAAGAACTCATGAACTACACAACTGAGGGGTCATTACAGTAGTCATGAGAAAGAACTCATGAACTACACAACTGAGGGGTTACTACAGTAGTTATGAGAAAGAACTCATGAACTACACAACTGAGGAGTCATTACAGTAGTCATGAGAAAGAACTCATGAACTACATAACTGAGGGGTCATTACAGTAGTGATGAGAAAGAACTCATGAACTACACAACTGAGGAGTCATTACAGTAGTCATGAGAAAGAACTCAGGAACTACACAAGGAGTAATTACAGTAGTCATGAGAAAGAACTCATGAACTACACAACTGAGAACTCATGAGCTACACAACTGAGGGGTCATTACAGTAGTCAAGAGAAAGAACTCATGAACTAAACAACTGAGCACTCATGAGCTACACAACTGAGTGGTCATTACAGTAGTCATGAGAAAGAACTCATGAACTACACAACTGAGGGGTCATTACAGTAGTCATGAGAAAGAACTCATGAACTACACAACTGAGGGGTCATTACAGTAGTCATGAGAAAGAACTCATGAACTACATAACTGAGGGGTCATTACAGTAGTGATGAGAAAGAACTCATAAACTACACAAGGAGTAATTACAGTAGTCATGAGAAAGAACTCAGGAACTACACAAGGAGTAATTACAGTAGTCATGAGAAAGAACTCATGAACTACACAACTGAGAACTCATGAGCTACACAACTGAGGGGTCATTACAGTAGTCATGAGAAAGAACTCATGAACTACACAACTGAGGAGTCATTACCGTAGTCATGAGAAAGAACTCAGGAACTACACAACTGAGGAGTCATTACAGTAGTCATGAGAAAGAACTCACGAACTACACAACTGAGAACTCATGAGCTACACAACTGAGGGGTCATTACAGTAGTCATGAGAAAGAACTCATGAACTACACAACTGAGGAGTCATTACAGTAGTCATGAGAAAGAACTCAGGAACTACACAAGGATTAATTACAGTAGTCATGAGAAAGAACTGATGAACTACACAACTGAGAACTCATGAGCTACACAACTGAGTGGTCATTACAGTAGTCATGAGAAAGAACTCATGAACTACACAACTGAGGGGTCATTACAGTAGTCATGAGAAAGAACTCATGAACTACACAACTGAGGGGTCATTACAGTAGTCATGAGAAAGAACTCATGAACTACACAAGGAGTAATTACAGTAGTCATGAGAAAGAACTCAGGAACTACACAACTGAGGAGTCATTACAGTAGTCATGAGAAAGAACTCATGAACTACACAAGGAGTAATTACAGTAGTCATGAGAGAGAACTCAGGAACTACACAACTGAGGAGTCATTACAGTAGTCATGAGAAAGAACTCATGAACTACACAACTAAGAGGTCATAACAGTAGTCATGAGAAAGAACTCATGAACTACACAACTGAGGCGTACAGTAGTCAAGAGAAAGAACTCATGAACTACACAACTGAGGAGTCATTACAGTAGTCATGAGAAAGATTGAGAATGAACAACACAACTAAGGGGTACAGTAGTCATGAGAAAGAACTCATGAACTACACAAGGAGTAATTACAGTAGTCATGAGAAAGAACTCATGAACTACACAACTGAGAACTCATGAGCTACACAACTGAGGGGTCATTACAGTAGTCAAGAAAAAGAACTCATGAACTACACAACTGAGAACTCATGAGCTACACAACTGAGGGGTCATTACAGTAGTCAAGAGAAAGAACTCATGAACTAAACAACTGAGGGGTCATTATAGTAGTCATGAGAAATAACTCATGAACTACACAACTGAGGGGTCATTACAGTAGTCATGAGAAATAACTCAAGAACTACACAACTGAGGGGTCATTACAGTAGTCATGAGAAATAACTCATGAACTACACAACTGAGGGGTCATTACAGTAGTCATGAGAAAGAACTCATGAACTACACAACTGAGGGGTCATTACAGTAGTCATAAGAAAGAACTCATGAACTACACAACTGAGAAGTCATTACAGTAGTCAAGAGAAAGAACTCATGAACTACACAACTGAGGGGTCATTACAGTAGTCATGAGAAAGAACTCATGAACTACACAACTGAGGGGTCATTACAGTAGTCATGAGAAAGAACTCATGAACTACACAACTGAGGGATAATTACAGTAGTCATGAGAAAGAACTCATGAACTACACAACTGAGGAGTCATTACAGTAGTCATGAGAAAGAACTCATGAACTACACAACTGAGGGGTCATTACAGTAGTAATGAAAAAGAACTCATGAACTACACAACTGAGGGGTCATTACAGTAGTCATGAGAAAGAACTCATGAACTACACAACTGAGGAGTCATTACAGTAGTAATGAGAAAGAACTCATGAACTACACAACTGAGGAGTCACTACAGTAGTAATGAGAAAGAACTCATGAACTACACAACTGAGGAGTCATTACAGTAGTCATGAGAAAGAATGAGAATGAACTACACAACTGAGGGATACAGTAGTCATGAGAAATAACTAATGAACTACACAACTGAGAACTCATGAGCTACACAACTGAGGGGTCATTACAGTAGTCAAGAGAAAGAACTCATGAACTACACAACTGAGGTGTCATTACAGTAGTAATGAGAAAGAACTCATGAACTACACAACTGAGGGGTACAGTAGTCATGAGAAAGAACTCATGAACTACACAACTGAGGGGTCTTTATAATATTCATGAGAAAGAATGAGAATGAACTACACAACTGAGGGGTACAGTAGTCATGAGAAAGAACTCATGAACTACACAACTGAGGGGTCATTACAGTAGTAATGAGAAAGAACTCATGAACTACACAACTGAGGGGTCATTACAGTAGTCATGAGAAAGAACTCATGAACTACACAACTGAGGGGTACAGTAGTCATGAGAAAGAACTCATGAACTACACAACTGAGGGGTCATTACAGTAGTCAAGAGAAAGAACTCATGAACTACACAACTGAGGGGTCATTACAGTAGTCATGAAATAGAACTCATGCACTACACAATTGTTATCTTTCATACTTGCCATTCACATGATAGAAAAGCAATGCAAAAGTCACGTGATGGTTAAGAAGCAATTTATGTTTGGCCGAATGCAATGGGGCAGGGTATGGGGTGGAGGTGGGTGTGTGTGTGTGTTGGGGGTGGGGGTATAGTTTTTAGTATCTTTAGCTAACCAAGTGAAGCGTACTTTAAGCTTACCAAGTCAAGTAAGATATCTACGTTTCAAAACTTTAGTTAAAATCTGGCTGTTTTATCATTGTATTTAAACAGTCTTACCCTTCAAATTATGCCGAGCAATTAATATTGATTACTGCACCGTGCTAATTATCCAATCGACTATGACCTGCCTTTCTTTTTCCCCCCAGCAAACCAATATGATATACATAAAAATTACCCAACAACACAGATATCATCAAATCATTTGTGTAACCGACCTTCTTTGTCTCCTTCCGCGATTCCCTCAAGTGCTTAAAGTTAAATGGGCGTGTTTTTTTTAATAATGTGTGAATATCCGTAGCTTTAAATCATAATGTATCTTCGTATCGTACCAACATATAGACATTGTATCAAGACAATAAAAATTGTCATCCAGTAAATTAAGGATACATTTGTTGGCGTCAGTCCATCTTGTGGATGAACAAAACAGAATTAGATGTTTCTCGGATGCATTTTAATTTAGTTTCATACCGATTTAAATATCTATCACTATAAACGAAACAGACAGACAGACAGCCAGCCAGCCAGCCAGCCAGCCAGCCAGATACATTATGTCATATTACGGCAATAACATTGCATATGTTACAATCAAATAAAAGGAAGCACATTTATAAAACTTTGCAATTTATATAACAGCATTTTAGAGTAATGTGAGACTTTTGTAGAACGTGTTTCATTAAGACAATTAGTTAAGCCATGCAGTATAACAGCTGAGCCATCTGCAAACTGTGAATTCCTTGATTGTGTTTAAGTCTAACCGCATTTTTTTTAAACAAATAAATGTCGATTTCACTTTGCCAGGAGCATTTTGACGCGTTTTAATTAAAGTGCCTCACGTCAAAATAAGCCTCGGTGTTATTGTTCAATATAATTAATATAGATGTTGTGGTTTTATGAGAATGTTTTGTTTTTCATGATTCTAAACATGAAAACAATAATTTAATTGTTCAAATACGTTTCCTTGTAAAGTATGATGTCATTGATTGACCAATGTTTTTTACTGAACAATAATTTGCAATTTAAAATTACTGCAGAACATCTGACAATGTTCTCAAGCAACTGCTTATTAGTATGGTTTGAGTATTTTTAATACGCAATGACCCCCAACCCCTTCCCACTCCCCACTCCCTCACCACCACCACCTGCCTTGATAATCTAGCGTGTGTATAAGCGTTTATTTATCCTCGCTGTATTGCACTAAGCATTTTAGCGAGCAGATCTAGGTTTTAGGTCTCATCCGAAGGACTGGTAAGGTAGGAAATACTTTTGAAATATTTCGATAATTAACCCAGATTCGGTCCTGGCTGGGATTGAACGCGCGATCACTGGGTTACTAAGCCGCAATGCTAACCATTACACCACGGCGCTACCTTTGATAATCTAGCATTATCGCACAACATTATAAACATAATTTAGGCCCGTAGCTACGCTGAGGCACACAAAGGCAGTTGCCTCGGTAGAATTTTGGGAAGGTATCAAACACTGAAATACCCATTATAATGGAATATCAAATAAAATATTCATTATTGAAATAGACTTGAATATATTTGTGTTTTAACGTAAAACTGAAAATCTAAAATGCAGAATCATATGTGAAAATCAACAGCTTTTCCGCGGAACATATTCTCAGACCATGCTATGAAGGGGTTTGCCTCGAAATGTCTGGGCTGGCTACGGCCCTGCATATACTATCTAGAAAATGTCACTGTGTACATTTGCACATCACATTAAACTGTTGTTCTGTAAGGCAGTCCTCACCTACAAGTTTGAACAAGGTTATTATCAGAATATTCCATGAGGATATATTTTTTACAAAACACGCACGCATATAAAATTTGTATGTAATCCGGCTCTATATAATTTGCGCTGATGGATGCAAAGCATTAATTTAAATATATCATTCATCATATAACATGCTCTGGTGGTGTAATTCTATCATATATATACGAAACATCCAGACACACCATGAATGTTTATCATATTTGAAATCTTACTTAATTCGGCGGCGCTTGCTTGTTTTTCAAGACAGACGTCTAGAACAGTTCTTCTAAAAAAACGTTTGAAGCTTGCCGAGATTCTGGTATCGTTCCTCATAGGCTGATATAGATACAGATGCACCTTCTATCGAAGATATACAGAACGGCAGAATAAATAAACAAAGAGGAAAACTTCATCATTATCTCAACGAACTAAATGCGGATGATCAAAAATACTATAATTTTTTTTTTTTACAGACACGTATTTTCAGGTTTCAATTTTTGTTCTGAACAAAGAGTCAAGCATCGAAGATGATCAATACTAAAAATGCATGTACATAATATTCAGTATGGACAATTTACAAAAGTAACCGTATCTCGCGTGATTTAAAGAACTAAACGAACTAATGTATGTCATGATTTCTACAACAAAATGGCGTCGTCGAAAATTAAACTGTTCACGTGATCAATAAAATATTATATTCATGCCTGTGTTGTTGTTTTTTCTTTATAATTCGGTGACTAGGGAGATAGGATACTGGGCGGAGCCTCGAATCATATCATGTTATCCAACTCGTTTAATTTAGTCAACAATACAAATATCCCCAATAAAAAAAAATCGTCTTTAATCAGCAGCCGACGGCAGCAGTCTGGAATGACGAGTTGTCCGTCGCCTGCCCGTCATCCGTTAACTATTGCCTTGTGAACACTCTAGGGCCTTCATTATTAATCGGATCTTTACGAAACTTTGCCAGTGTCTTTATATCACTGAAAGCTCGGGCAATTTTGAAAATCAGCCAGATCGGATTCATTTCACCGGAGTTATGGCCCTTGTTTTGATGAAAAATGCCATATTAAACCCCGTGAACACTCTAGAACCTTCATTTATTACTTGATCTTTACCAAACTTGCACAGATTGTTAATTAAAGCTCGGACAAGTTTACAAACTAGCCAAATCGGATCAGTAATGCCGTAGTTATGGCCCTCGTTTTTTCTGAAAAACTCTATTGTCTGCCGTGTGAACGCTGTAGAACTTCATTTATTATTTGATCTTTACCAAACTTGCATACTCTTTGTTAATACCAATGAAAGCTTGAACAAGTTCGAAAATCAGCTAAATTGGGTCAGTAACACCACAGTTATGGCCTTTGATTTTTCTAAAAAAATGCCATTTAATGCATTGTGAACACTCTAGCACCTTCATTTATTATTTGATCATTATCAAACTTTGAAGGTTGTTAATATCAACAAAAGCTCGGATAAGTTCAAAAACGAGCTATATCGGAGCAGGAACACCGGAGTTATGTGCCCTTGAATTGTTGAAAAATGCGATTTTCAGCGTTGTGAACACTCTAACGCCTTCATTTTGTACTCAGTCTTTACCAAACTTGGCCAGATTGATGATATCAATAAAACCTCGGACGAGTTTGAAAACCAGCCAGATCGAACCAGTAACACCGGAGTTATGGTTATGGTTATGGCCCTTTTCCAATATTTAGTAATGTACACTGCAGGGAATCGACTAAAAGTCACGTGGTCTTTTATGATGTTTACGGTGTTATGAGCTCGCTTCAGGTAAGAAAAGTCTTAATTACTCTATACATATTTTGTCAATTTTGAATTGGAAAACGGCACGGAACCCAGAAATACCTGCCTAATCCACGAATGTAAGGACCTTAAATGAGACTATTGCCGTTTTTAAGATTACCTCAAAAACAATTTCAAAAAAGCCAATAATCTGGTAATAACGACCACGCTCTATTTCCAAAGCATCCTCGTTTTCCATTGTTTTCAAAGCATCCTCGTTTTCCATTGTTTCAAGTTTGCTTGTGTTCATGCCTTCTAGTTTATGTATAGAAATTAAATATTGAACGATTTATACATTCAGTTCAAATGAAATAAGAGAATTTAAGATGAAGAGATGGAAAATGGAAGTTGATATCGCACATGGTTGATAATTTATATGATATCGCCCACGCATCATGAATACGAAAAATAATAAAAACACACATACACTATTGTTAAGCACTTCTTAAAAAACAGGGCTTTCGCGTTTTGAAGTACATCCTAATTTCATAACGTGTATGTAGTTTGCTCAAGACACATGGACTGTACTCTTTCATGCAGGTCATATAATAATTAACACCACCAATAGCAAGAACGAAGAGTTCTCTATGGCTACATCGCCCAAATGAAAAAACAACAGCCAGCACGATGCATACAAGAACACGTGCATACAAGAACACGTGCAATACAAGAACACGTGCATACAAGAACACGTGCATAAAAGAACACGTGCGCTTGTTTCAAATGGAAGATTCATCCATTGCACGTGCTCCTCCTGCGACATTAACAACTTCAAAGAAGAAACAAAAAAGACAGAAAAATGACATCATCCCCGGTTACCAAAAGGTTTCCTTAAACAGTGCTCTATTATGAAACATAATAAAGGTCAAATAGTCTCGTACTTTATTTGGTCAGGAAAACAAAAAGCAAAATTAATTAGACGATCTCATTGCAGTTGAATAGAAAATCGAGACAACTGGTAGTAGACAACTGGCAATGCAAGACATAAGGGAAGCCGATGGAGCATGCTTGAAGACGTTTGAAAATAGCGAGAAAGAATCGAAAAGAAACAAAAAGGTCGAAGAAATGCCACGGTGTCGCAGGTAATGGAAACAAATAGCAGAAGTTGATAGGGACGAAGACATTATGAACATTTTGTTCAAACAGGTAGTGTATAGAAAATTTCCGTTAAATATCGCCTTTCTCCTTTAGACTGATGATGTACGCTGGTTAAATTTGAAGAATAGTACACAAGTACTCATAAGAGACAAACGCGTTCTGGAAGTTAGGATGGCGGCCGATTCGTCAGCTTACTTAGTGGTTATAAAAACAATATACATGTTGAGCAAGGTAAGACAGATGAAGGGAAATATTGCCCTGAAGTATCATTAATAAATTGTGCAATACCAGAAAAAAAACTTTCTGTCGTACACCGAGAGCGGAGAACAGAAACGTGCAATACAGGGCTGCCATAATAAAATTATGATCAAGCCTGAGATTTTTGAAAATGCTGAAATTGAGCGCGCGGAGGGTATTGGTACGCGGCCGACAAAGAAGACAAAATACTATTGAAGGTATAACAGATTACATTTTATTTATTACAATGTCTTCTTAATCAAATAATAAAAGCACAGCATACATGACAAAGTTATATATTAAACATCAAGAGAATAAATGGTAGCTAAATTTTGCGCAAAAACGATGTTAAATAAATTTTACGGATTTTTCGTCGAAAAAGCCGATAATTTCGACTAATTTCGACTGAAAAGCCGGTAAGCCGGAAATCGCACAAAAAAGCCGGCAATTACCGGCGCAAAACCTGAGAAATGACAGCCCTGGCAATACTAAACCTGGAATATTCCAAGACATTATGTCTACTTTAAGCAGTAATGTAGAACACCAATGGAAAATCTGAAACAAGGACTAACTGGAATTCTTCAGATATTAATGTGTTAAGCTTTTAAAAATGGGGCCACGTTGACGGAATGAAAGGATTTTTTAAATAACAACATCGATGATATAGACAGTTTTATAGAACGCCTACACCAATTGGACAATCAATTGCAATCAACTTGAAAAATGCATTTAAAACATGATATTTGGACAACACTAAGATGGAACATGATTGAGTACAGAAAGTTGAGACCTAATTTTCCTCATATCTTACAAATTAAGCTTTACAATCTGAAGCCGTAGGAATGATTTTCATTTCAGTATCTTCTAAATCATTAAAATCAGACCCTTTATCACGCTACGATGCTCTTCGCTACTGGGCCAATATCGGAGACATCGAAGCGTAATTAGGATATGATTTTAATGCGCTTTGTATCGTCTGCTCTTCTCACAGTTCATTATATATGCAAATGGCGGTCCCGAAAAATGCAAATAAACTTTAATTACTTAGTGTATCGTAAGCTGAATAAATTAATAAACAATTAAGACCGATGTAGAAAAGTACATTTAAGAAACCTTCCTTGGATAATAACAATAATGTTAAAGTGGGCGATATCATATAAATTAGTATGCGTGGTCGATATCATTTTTATATATTCTTTTTCTTATCTCAAACACGTAATGTAATGTAATATAAGTGTATCAAGCATTTAATATTTATTTCCTATAGTCAATAAAGGGTACATGAACACAGAAAAACGTGAGGCAAGGAGAAACGATGATACTTAAACAGCAGCGCGTGGTCGTTATCAACGATAAAAAAAAATATGCTGAGAATGGTTTAGGTGTAATCTACAAAACGGCACAAGTCTCGTCCAAGAACCTTATACTCCTTGATTCAGCAGTCGTTTCTGGGTTCCGTGCCGTTTTCCAAATCAAATTGACGCAAAATGTATCGAGTAATTAAGATTTTACTTACATGAAGCGAGGCCAAAATGACGTGGTCTCTATCATAAACGACCACGTGACTTTTGTCGATTCCCTGTAGTGCATGTACACTGGAAACCCCAGATATTTATTTTTTTATTTTTTTTCTCATAAGAAACCTTGGTCCTTTTTTCTTTAATTGGGAGCTTAGGATCAGTTTTACATAGAGTTATAGTGAAGAACTTCTATGAAACTACAAGAGATAAAGGTTAATATTTTTTATTTATTATCAGCTGGGCTAAAATTTGGCACCGCACTAGTGGTCACAGTTTTACATAGACTTATATAGGGAAAAACTTAAAAAATCTTCTACATGAGCTAAAGGTTTAATATTTTGTATTTATTATCAGCTCTCTGAACAAATTGTTCAAATGGTGACCCTGGGGTCTAATTTGGCCCGCCTCAGGGGTCACAGTTTTATATAGACTTATATATAGAGAAAAACTTTAAAAAGCTTCTTCTCTGAAAACTACAAGAGTCAAAGGTTTAATATTTTTGACTTACCCACAGCTTATGGTCCTCTATCAAGTTGTTTGAATGATGACCCTGGGGTCAAATTTGGCCCCTCCCCAGGATCACATGTTTAACATAGAGATACAAAGGGAAAAACTTTAAAAAAAATCTTCTTTGAAACTACAAGAGCCAGAGGTTTAATATGTTGTATTATATTTACCATAAGCTTATGGTCATCTACCATGTTTGTTCAAATGGTGACCCTGGAGTCAAATTTGGCCCTATCCCCGGGGTCATATGTTTTATATAGACTTATATAGGGACAAACTTAAACAAGAGGCCCAAGAGGGCATGTAGACGCTCTACTGTGTAAAGATGTCATATTTAGCCTTTTCCTATATAAACTTTGGGTCGCCACGGTGGCCATTTTGATTATTGAAAGAAAACAAACACAAACTTAATAGACGCCAACCATTGTGATAAAGTTTTAACAAAATCCTTCAAAAGGTTTCAGAGAAGATTTCATATTTAACCTTTTCCTATATAACTCTATGTAAACTTTGGGTCACCAAGGCAACCATTTTGATTATTCGATGATAACGAAAAACACAAATTTCATAGAGGCCAACCCATTGAACATGTACATGATATTTCACTGGAATGGATTAAGTGGTTTCGGAGGAGATGTCGTTTGAAATTTCTTTAAATTTGACTTAGTTTTAGCCATGGTGGCCATGTTGGACAACTGGCGGCTGCGAAAAACACAAATCTGAGGCGCACTATCCCAAAGATCATTGTGATAAAGTTTCAACAAAATCCTTCAAGAGGTTTCAGAGAAGACGTCAATTTTAGCCTTTTCCTATATAACTCAATGTAAACTTTGGGTCGTCTTGGCGGCCATTTTGATTATTCGATGATAACAAAAAACATAAATTTGATAGAGGCCAACCCAAGGAACATGTATATGATATTTTACTGGAATGGATTAAGTGGTTTAGGAGGAGATGTCGTTTGAAATTTCTTTAAATTTGACCTAATTTTAGCCATGGTGGCCATTTTGGACGACTGACGGCCGCGAAAAACATAAATCAGAGGAGGACTATCCCAAAGATCATTGTGATTAAGTTTCATCAAAATCCTTCAAGCGGTTTCAGAGAAGATGTCATTTTAAGCCTTTTCCTATATAACTCTATGTAAACGTTGGGTTGACGTGGTGGCCATTTTGATTATTCGACAATAACGAAAAACACAATTTTGATAGAGGCCAACCCAAGGAACATGTTTATGATATTTCAAAAGAATAGAATAAATGTTTTCGGAGGACATGTTGCTTGAAATTTCCTTAAATTTGACCTAGTTTTAGACATGGCAACCATCTTGGATGACTGGCGGCCATGAAAAATATAAATCTGAGAGGGACTATCCCAAATATCATGGTGATTAAGTTTCATCAAAATCCTTCAAGCGGTTTAAGAGAAAATGTCATTTTCAACCTTTTCCTATATAACTCGATGTAAACTTTGGGTCGCCGTGGTGGCCATTTTGATTATTCGACGATAACGAAAAACACAAACTTGATAGAGGCCAACCCAAGCAACATATTTGTGGTATTTCACAATAATGGAATAAGTGGTTTCGGAGGAGATGTTGTTTGAAATTTCCTTAAATTTGACCTAGTTTAACCATGGTGGCCATCTTGGATGACTGACGGCCACGAAAAACACAGATCTGAGAGGGGCTCTCCCAAGTAACATTGTGATGAAGTTTCATCCAAATCCTTCAAGCGGTTTCAGAGGAGATGTCGATTTTATAAAATTGCTAACAGACAGACGGACAGACAGACAGACAGACAGACGGACGACGGACGAAAAGTGATCCCATAAGCTCGCCTGGCCTTTGGCTAGTAGAGCTAAAAATCTTCGTCTCTGATCTGCACCTCGTCCTTCCGTCCGTCCTTCCGAATGCTTGTCCGGACCATATTTTCAATACTATAAGACTTTGAGATACCAAACTTGATATGTGGATACATCCTGGGATAGCGGTGTGTAGCGTACCAAAATAAGGTCACTGTTACCTTGACCTTGACCTGTGACCTCTGTCATAGAAAATGCTATTCCAGACCGTATTTTCAATACTATAAAACTTAGAGATACCAAACTTGGTATGTGAATTCATCTTGGGATAGCGGTGTGTCGCATACCAAAATAAGGTCATTGTGACCTTGACCTGTGACCTCTGTCATAGAAAGTCTGGACCGTATTTTCAATACTATAACACTTAGAGATACCAAACTTGGTATGTGGATACATCTTGAGATAGCGGTGTGTCGCGTACCAAAATAAAGTCACTGCGACCTTGACCTTGACCTGTGATCTCTGTCATAGAAAATGCTTGTCTAGACCGTATTTTCAATACTATAACATTTAGAGATACCAAACTTGGTATGTGAATACATCTTGGGATAGCGGTGTGTCGCATACCAAAATAAGGTCATTGTGACCTTCACCTTGACATATGACCTCTGTCATAAAAAATGCATAGAAAATGCTTGTCTGGACCGTATTTTCAATACTATAACACTTAGAGATACCAAACTTGGTATGTGAATACATCTTGGGATAGCGATGTGTCGCGTACCAAAATAAGATCACGGTGACCTTGACCTGTGACCTCTGTCATAGAAAATGCTTGTCCGGCCGTATTTTCAATACTATAACACTTAGATATATCAAACTTGGTATGTGAATACATCTTAGGATAGCGGTGTGTCGCGTACCAAATAAGGTCATTGCGACCTTGACCTTGATCTTTGACCTCCATCATAGGAAATGTCTGGAAAATGCTTGTCTGGGCCGGTGGGGGACTATGGATTGCCCTGCAATTCTTGATGCTCTTGTTCAATTTTGTAACGCAGTATTTCACACGGTACAAGTGAACAGTTTATTTGGGTTGTAATGCTAATGCACACGCACTCCTTACATGTGAACACTTGTCCTGGAAGCAAAAACCAATTGTTTTGCCCTAAAATCTTTAGAATGCATATCGAACAAAAACACGCCGAGCATAAATAGACTTTAACACACAGCGAGACCTATTTCTCTGCTGATGTTTACTTCTCGATGCCTTGAATATAAAATATGTAGTAGGAAAAGCTATTAATGGTAAAAATGGAGGAGTATTTATTTTAGGGGCATACTTGCGTGTTAAGTCCGGTAAGAAAAAACGTTCGGGGCGTGTACTTGGAAATACATTTATATCTCCGTGACAACTTGGTTTCTCAATATTGTTTAAACCGCCATGACTTGATCTTTTATTTCCAGGTCCTAACCAGGTATAATACTATGTTCTCCGGCAGCTAGTTTACGCTTGTTTAAAACATTTATTCTTCAAGTTATTTTTTTTTTTTTTTTTTTTTTTCATAACGTTTAATTATTTTACACACATCTCACATGCTTGATAGAAAAACAACGTTTTACTAATTTCTACGAACATCTGAGACGTATAAACAAAGGATGTTTCACCGAATGAAGGAAAAGAGTATAGAACTTAAAAAATCTATTATTTTCAACTTCGTCACAAGTGTGTTTACGTTAGTGTGAATCCATACTACTGATACAAATGTACTAAACCTGGCCAGGAACCTTGTGAGACCACAAACATTTCATACACATACTTCATTCTTTCGTAATATACTGTTATAAAACAACAAAAACATATCATTATAATATCATATGTCAAACACATACAATTGTATTCACATATTATGACAAAAACATAAAACCATTATTGACACAGAATAACAGTTGAACAACAGGTGCTGAGTTTGACTTGCACACATAGATGAACTTGACATAAATAAAGGACTTCTAACCAAACATATACTGAAAGGAAAAAGAAACGCATAATGAGCATTTCCGCTATATACACTTCTCAAAACTGCTAACTACACCGCTACGTTTTGGGTTATATATATCGATGGGTTGAATGTTTTTCAATAAAATAAAAAGGAAATACCAATTCAATCATTTTTACATCATTTCATTTTATTTTTTTCATGGGCAATGCTAGAACTAAACCACAATAAGCAATTACAAACGACCCATGTAAACACTAAAGTCACACTTTTCATTTCTTGTTCATAAAAGTGTGACTTTAGTGTTTACATGGGTCGTTTGTAATTGCTTATTGTGGTTTAGTTCTAGCATTGCCCATGAAAAAAATAAAATGAAATGATGTAAAAATGATTGAATTGGTATTTCCTTTTTATTTTATTGAAAAACATTCAACCCATCGATATATATAACCCAAAACGTGAGCGGTGTAGTTAGCAGTTTTGAGAAGTGTATTGTATGTTTAATATGCTACTGCTAATCGAATGGTACAGGGCGACTTTAGGCACTGTTCTTTCTGAAAGAAGGTTTAAACAACACCGAACACACCAATTGCTACCCTATCGACAGAATGCGCATTTGGCTCAAGCAGGTATAAACGTAGCTTATAACATTAAACATAATACTGAAATGGCGTGACTTTTTCAAGCGAAACTTCAACATTTATGAATTTCGTGTTACACAAATTATACTTTGATTAAAAGGTTTACTACATGACAGAGTTGTCCTTTCTGTAATTAGTTGTAGCCCCTTTTTGTACAAAACACTTTGAGATATATCTGGAATATTAAGTGGAATTAGGTGTATATAATAGTGTAGTACAGGCAATATTTTGATTATGCGTTTCTTTTACCTTTCAGTATATATGGCCAAACCATAGAATACAATTAACATGTCGCCAGATAACCTATCGCTCCGCCCCTTTGGTCACGTGATCCCGAAATCCAAAACCTCCCACATAAATGTCAAAAAAAATCTTGTCATAAAGTCATTCTTCAAAACATGAAAAAGATTCCTAGTGAAGATTATTAAATCAATAAGAGTATTGCTACGTAAATGTTCTTAAACAGATTGAAGAAATAAGGAAATAAAATCTGAACAACCTCTCAGTAAACACAAATTCGGTTAAATCGTCAGTCCGTAAAAAAACGATCTGTGTCAAAAAAATGGCTTTGTTTACATTGTCCCAAATAAGGCAATGTTTATATACACCACGTGCAACTTCATATAATAATCATCACGTTCTGTTGAACGATTGGACAATAATGGCACATGCACTTTTTTGAATGACGTAGTAGCTAAAATTCAAGCGTCTATTGACCTCCGTGTCGGAGGTTAAATTTATGCATATTTCAATAGAAATGCAGCATTTAACTTACATTTGTGCATACAAACATGTGATAATTCCCGTCTACTATTTCTATATTAAGCTGGTCGTGCGGACGTCCACAAGCCTTAATCCATCGTTTGCATTCTTCCAACTTTCGTTTGGGTTTTGAAAACGGAATAAACTTCACAACGCCTTCTAAACCTTCTGGGTACCTGGTATCTGAATTGCACAGGCTCCATTGACATCGTTTAACCATTTTTATTGTTAAAAACCACTGATCCTTCGACGATTTTATCAATAATACAATCCAAAATATCACAATCTCGATAACAATCAACAGTGTCGGAGGTTTTCAGTCACGAGGCATGAAGAGCTTGAAGGTGTGTCAAATATCGATTTTTTGATTGGTCGATCGATTGGTGTGATTGGCAGGTGGCGACATGTTAATTGTGATCACAAAAACATTAAACCATTACTGAATAACAGATGAACAACAGTTGCTGATGTTGTTTTGCACACGTCTGAGCTCTTGACGTAGATGAACTTGGCATAAATAAAGGGATATTAACTAAACATATATGGTTAAATCATGGAATACAAGTATTAGAAGCAACTGTAAAGCATACGTAATTCGGGATAAACAGAGGGGGAAGTAAACAAAACGTTTTACTTTACTTCCAATAAATGGAATTTAGAGTACGGACAGCGTCACTAAGTACACCATACTACAAAACAGATAGGGGCTGTCTCGGCTCTTTGGTCACACCAATCTCGGTGTTTAAATAAACCAACTCGCTGAGACCAGACTATATATTATTACTTAAATGGGTGTAGACCAGGTTGTCATGGGGGTCTATTGGGCCTGACTTAAAACTGACATAATAATGATATTCTCAACACAGTATAGGTTATTTAGAGCCGCCCCAGAGAGAGGGTAGGATACATAGGAATCCTGCCCTACTCTTATTGGAATCTTATTATCGAATAGATTCCTATGGTTTCTTTAACGTGCTCGGAGGATAGACCGATACACGGGACCGCCCGGTTTACGTCCCCATCCGACGGAAGAGCCTAAGGAAAGTGTCTTGCCCAAGAACACACCGACGGAACTCAGTGGCACCACGGAGGATTGAACCCGGTGCCTCCGGTTACAAATCCGCCGCGCTACCGACTGCGCCACGCCAGCCCTCGCTTCATTTATAAGACAGGCGTTCTATATATACTCGGTTGCAAAAGAAAGTGTGCACTCAGGTTTTTGTTAAATTTATTGCACAAAATATGTACGAAATTATGGCAAACAGGGTACCGTTTTTTTTTCGTTTTTTTTTCAATAGCTTAATTCCTTGAAGCATGGTCAACAGGTGAAGAGGGTAGGGGTCAAAATCATAAATCGCAAAACAGTCCAAAATAATATGTTGTAATTTTTTCCAAATTTAATTGTGATTGAAAGCGTATTTTTGTCAGATTGGAACCTATCACGCAGCTTAGTGATAGTGTTTCTATGGCAATTAAATGCCCTAGCGACAGCCTCTCGTAATCATGACGAAAGCTTGAACCCTCTGGTTTTCGGTAAACAGTGGCAAATTGAAAAAACAGAAGGAAATAAAACGTTGTGTTTTTTCGTTTATCCAAAACGTAAGAGATTTCAACCAAACAGGTTTTTATCTACACGGACCATTTCCACGAGTTTCACGTGCAAATCATTGAAACAACACAAACGCTTTTCCTGTGCAAAACATCTGTGTATTGACCGATTTATGGCCATTGGCAGATATAGATGTGTGTACACTTCTCAAAACTGCTAACTACACCGCTACGTTTTGGGTTATATATATCGATGGGTTGAATGTTTTTCAATAAAATAAAAAGGAAATACCAATTCAATCATTTTTACATCATTTCATTTTATTTTTTTCATGGGCAATGCTAGAACTAAACCACAATAAGCAATTACAAACGACCCATGTAAACACTAAAGTCACACTTTTCATTTCTTGTTCATAAAAGTGTGACTTTAGTGTTTACATGGGTCGTTTGTAATTGCTTATTGTGGTTTAGTTCTAGCATTGCCCATGAAAAAAATAAAATGAAATGATGTAAAAATGATTGAATTGGTATTTCCTTTTTATTTTATTGAAAAACATTCAACCCATCGATATATATAACCCAAAACGTGAGCGGTGTAGTTAGCAGTTTTGAGAAGTGTATGTGTAGGTAAATAAGCATAAAAGAAAATATTTGAATTTTAAAAGTGCACACTTTCTTTTTTAACCGAGTATATATATCCACTAAGCTATGAACACATTTGTTATTAAATAAGTACCATTTATAACGATTCGTATAACTAAACATATTCGAATGCACATCAAGATTAATTAGTATGCTGCTTCGGCCATACTAGGCATAAAACCGAATACTTTTGTTTGAAAAGATTTCCGAACAGACTTCGTCAAATACTTTATTGGAAGGACCACTTTGCTTGACGTTCATAGAATACTAACTACTAACCCACCCGGTTTGGACAACTCTGGAAACGCTTCAAACACACAGTGTCTCCGTGGTCTAGTGGTTAACGACGTTGCGTTGTAAACCTTCGCCTCTCACCGCTGCGGGTTCGAATCCCACTGGGAGCTCGATTTGTAAGTGAGGAAGTGTCGATTCTTACGGAGGCAGGAGGTGTACAGTACTGGTTCTACCCAGGAAAAGTGGGTGGTCTGCCTCCACCATTAAAGAAATCGACCGTCATATATAATCTTACATATGGTGACAATGACGTAAAACACCATACAAACAAACAATTCGAATACACAAGCAAATGCAACGTTTTTCCGCGAATGTCACATATATATGTTGACTTTTTCCCGATTTACTTCTGTAAATGTAGTCACTGTGGGTGGCGTACGATAAAATTTCTGCCTACACGCGAGATGGTCTCGCCCTTCAAAATTATGGAATTCACTGCATATATTAAGATTCGAAAGCCGAACAAGAAGTAGACATCTAACAACAAACCGAAGCAACCTATAAAATGTGACTACATCTCTAAATATGTACGATATGTGGTATTCTTGGAGTTATGGGATAAACTGAATATCACATTCGCGTCTATTTATTATCGAATTTATTGAATCTATTTATACATATCAATCTCGAAATTCAATATACGACTTTTTTTTTTCTTTCTTTACAATCCTATTTACGTTGAACTGTACTCAAATAATTATGTTGTAAACATGCTGGGAAATATATGCTTAAAACAATATCACAATGACACGCATGCAAGAATCTCAATAATACATAACATAGTACGGAAAATGGCATCTTTAACCCGTATAGTTTCGTAACAACCATAATTATCACTCTGACATAATGTCAGTCCGTCGTTAACCCTGTCTACATGTACAGTTATGCTCATAAAATGTGTGTCAACGGATGATTAATAGCCAATGTGTAAATCAACCCTTAGCATAACCTTGCTGATCGGCAAAAGGGGTCATGCAGTGCTTTTTCGGCGATGTATACATACGAAAATACATAATTTCGGAATAGACGACTCGCAGCATAATTATTGTTTCCGAATCAGTGTTAATAGCTGTAAGATGTATTGTTGACCAGTTTTGTAGTTTAGTTAAATTGTGTTTTACGGTGCAACAACACAAACAATTAATATAGCTCAGACCACCCTCCATTTACATTTAGATACAAAAGAAAGAAGAAGACGCAAATAAGCAAAATGGGCTCATAACCTTCTCACCGCCACAACGGTTGAGTTGCTGCAAATGCTGTTGTAAACTCTTTCTTTTTGTCCGCCCCCCCACCCCCCCCCCCCCTCACCCCACCCTGAAGACTGGTAATAAACATCCCCCCCCCCCCCCCCCCCCCCCCCTCCTCACCCCACCCACCCTGAAGACTGGTAATAAACATAACATTCAAAATGGCAAAATGGACATGAATTCAAATTTGAATAAAGCATTTGTCAAATAATGTTTTAAAAATCGACTGCCATACATTGCTGAAATCTCAAACACAGTTTTGAAAACAGCAATCTTTGTTTCCACCAAAATTAAAAGAATGGTTACACGTTTCTATTCACGTTTCTATTCATTATATATGTTCTGTTCTATGCTGTTATTTTAAATACGTTTACATGCATAATTGATATCGGAGAGCATTTAACCCTAATCATCAAAGCATTTAACCCTAATCATCATTATGAACATGTCACGTCTGTCGTTTGAAGTAAAATGTAATCTAAATACATTAAAACCTGTTGTAAGAAACTCTGTTTTATATTGTTCACTTCCTCACTACACCCAAACAAACTTAATAATAATAAACCAATTGTACTCAAGTAATCTTTAATTACATATAATGATTTACACAAGTGTCTGCAACGACCGACGAATTTCAAAAAAAAATCAGACAAAACATATAATAAATAATTATAAACAATAAATGCCTCTAAAACCAAACAAAACGTTCCCATAGTTTCTTACGAACTTACGCCTCCCAAAATCATAAATTTAACTGAAAACTTAGAGGTGTGAACCCGCCGCCGTCCAGAACTTGAATGACCAATATTCAAACACCACGTGATACTGACCATTACTACTGCGCATGCATACACAATACAAGCAGACGACGCATTTATATAACTGTTTAACGGTGAGAGAAAATAATTTATATGTCTTATTCACTCCGTTCAAACGAAATAAATTATATTATATGTTGTTGTTTGCTGTTTTGTTTTATTTTAATTTCAATAAGCTGATTTGTTTGTTGTTAAAATCATTATTTTTTTACTGCCTGTAAATAATGCGATTATTATTGGATGAGAAATAGAGTTTTATAACGACGTTAATAAGTCAGTGCTAATCAGTACACTCCAGATCTGCTCTGGGTTGTAATACGATTAAGTTAAGGTTTCAGTAGCCGTTATAATTTTTTAACTCGCATATTTATATTTATATTTTTAAGTACTTTTTAGACAACATGTCAAGATTAGCACCGGCCGCTCAGTAGTTCAATTATTACTTATGTATATACGTGTTGGATAATAAGTAACATTCTGAGGAAATAATGTGATAAATTAAAGGGACACACGGCAATCTTGATGTTTTTATCAAGCGTCAATATTAGCGTCTTATTTATCAAGGAACATTTTGACTTTAAACCGGCTTGCATATCATTAAATAAAGTTTTGTGTTTTCAATTTTCTATGTTATTTTACCAAATTTGAAGTATATTATTGGTGCAGTATTATCAAAAGTCAGTAATATACAGAAACAATTCGGTTTATACTATTCTTATAATTATTAATAATGATTGAAATAATGGATGTTATTTAGAAAAACTAACGGGACGCCGCGAGTTTTCAAAAAATCAAGATTGCCATATGTCCCTTT
>JAWPHD010007825.1:0-123225 GCA_037043455.1 Cyrtodaria siliqua | reverse complement strand
AAACAAATGACTGAGTTACATTTTAATTCCCAGGGAAAAGCATTTACGGAGTATACGGGGTATGAAAAACATTAGCTACTAGTAATTTAATGTTAACGAGAAGGCACACTTTAAACTAGCCTAACTTTTTTCATAGCCCGTAGAAAGATCAAAATGTCAAATTAAAATCTTGAGTAAACACATTTATTTCCAGGAGGGTAATAGATGAAATGTTTTCCATACAATATGTAAGAAATAAAAAACTGTTGTTTTATTTCAAGATTTAAGACACAAAATATGTAGTGTTTTTTAGCTCTACTGATCAGAGATCAGCAGAGCTTATGCCGTGGTGCAGTGTCCGTCGTCCGTCCGTCCGTCTGTCTGTCTGTCCGTCCGTCTGTCCGTCCGTCTGTCCGTTAACTTTTTTTTTGTAGCGACTACTCCTCTGAAACTACTGAATGGATTTTCATGAAACTTAACAGAAATGTTGCCCATGAAGTCTAGTTGATCCTAGCAAAAATTCATGTAGATGTGAAATCCAAGATGGCCGCCAAATCTAAAAATAGGTTTTTAAAAAACAAGTTTGTAGCGACTACTTCTTGAAAACTCTAAGGGATATTGCTATGGGACTTTTTCTAAAATGATCAGCATGACATGATGTTGGTCCTTGTCGAAAATCGTTTTGATTCGACGTTAAACATGGCTGCCAGCGGCCATCTTTGTTTACATAGAGTTATATAATGAAAACTTGTAGCGACTACTCCTCTGAAACTACTTGACGGATTTTCATGAAACTTCACAGGAATGTTGCTCTTGATGTCTAATTGATCCTAGCAAAATTTCAGGTCGGCCGGAAATTCAAGATGGCCGCCACGGCTAAAAATAGATTTTTAAAAAATAAGTTTGTAGCGACTACTTTTGAAAACTATAAGAGATATTGATATGGGACTTTTTCTAAAATTATCAGCATGACATGATGGTTATCCGAGTCGAACATTATTTTGATTCGACGTTAAACGTGGCTGCCAGTGGCCATCTTTGTTTACATAGAGTTATATAATGAAAACTTGTAGTGACTACTCCTCTGAAACTACTTGACGGATTTTCATGAAACTTCACAGGAATGTTGCTCTTCGTGTCTAATTGATCCTAGCAAAATTTCAGGTCGGCCAGAAATTCAAGATGGCCACCACAGCTAAAAATAGATATTCAAAAAAACAGTTTGTAGCGACTACTTCCTGAAATCAAAATCAATCAGTAGAGCTTCAAGGTCATTGACCTCTTGTTCATCTTTACCAAACTTTATCATACTATCAATGTTACTATCAATTAAATCTTTGACATGTTTGAAAACCAACCAAATTGGATTAGTAACTGGAGTTGTGGCCTTTGATTCAGTTAAAAAATGCTGTAATTTGCTTAGTTAAGACGAAAGGGCCTTCATTTGGTCGGATTTAAATGAAACTGCAGGGCTGATCAGTATCAAGCCTAGTTGTACATATCGTCTCCTTTTTCCGGTTGTGGCACTTTAAAAGTGTTGAAATACACAAACTTTGTCTGGATTAGTTCTCCTTAACATCTGGCCGGATTTGAACAAAACTCTCTAGGGATGATCAGTTCCAGGTCTAGTTGTGCATGTCATTGCTTTGTTTCGGTTGAATGATTTATGGCAGAGTTATGGCCCTTTAAACGTTTCAATACACAAACTTTGTCCTGACTAGTTCTCCTGAACCCCTGGCCGGATTTAACCGAAACTTTGCAGGGATGATCAGTACCAAGCCCAGTTTTGCATGTCATCGTCGTGTTCTGATTGACAGATTTTTGGCGGAGTTATGACCCTTTAAAGGTTTTCGATACGATTTTTGGAGGAGTTATCGCCCTTTAACGGTTTTCGATACACAAACATTTTCTGGGCTAGTTGTCCTGAACCCCTGGCCGGATTTCAACGAAACTTGACAGTGATGATCCGTATCAAGCCTAGTTGTGCATATCATCGCCGTATTCCAGTTGAATGATTTTTGGCAGAGTTATGGCCCTTTAAAGGTTTTAATACAAACTTTTTCCAGACTCTTCTGAACTCCTGCCTTGTTTCAATGAATCTTGTCAGGGATGATGTGAACCAAGCCTGGTTGTGTCTTTCATTCATTTCTTGGCCGTGTTCCAGTCAAATGAATTTTGACAGTTATTACCCCTTAAAAGTTTTAATACGCTAACTTTGTACAGACTAGTTCGCCTGAACCTCTGGCCGGATTTCAACGAATCTTGGCAGGGATGATCAGTACCGAGCCTAGTTGCGTATGTCATTGCCATGTTCCGGTTGAAGGATTTTTGATAGAGTTATGGCCCCTTATACATAGGTTTTATCTTTAGCCAGTAGAGCGTCCACAGGCCCTTTTGGGCCTCTTGTTTTTAACAATTATTGCCCTGCATCAGCTTTAAATTTGATGGCTTGTAACACAAATATCAAAGAAGTAACATGGCATCCATTAAATGTTGAGTGGAATTCTTTGTGGCTTTTTCAGTAAACACCAACATAGTAGTTTACGTAGTGGTGTGCAGCAGGGATGAAGTGCAGCAGGCACGACAGGAAGTTGAGGAAACCAGAGAATATCCGAGAAGCCCATTCCAGGACATGATAGAGTATATGAGAAGGCCCCAGCATGCCGAACCTCTACCACCTAGACATATGATTGTGCCTTCAGGGCAAAGGCATCATAATCCTACCGAGTTGCCCCCTCAAAGTCCCCGATTCCTTTTAGCGGGAAACAATATCAATCTTAATGTACATGTGCCATATCATCTTTTTGCTACAGCAACAAGGTTGTTTGTCATACTCTTACTTTTGGTGGCAAGGCTCAGGCCTCCAACTGGAGGTAACTAATCTTCAGCAAATCATTCGCCTGCTTACCTACTGTGCCTAAAATCTATTAAAACAGTAGAATCAGTAAGATCTAGTAAAACAGTTTGTGGGAATAATTTCTATAATTTAACAAATGTGATAAAATTATTAGCTGTGATTGAAATGTGTTAAATTTTTTATTACCTTATTTGTAGGTTTACAATATAAACAAAGGAAGAAAAAGAAAATAAAGGTGACAGTTAAATTTTAAAGAGACATGCAAGTTTCAATTTATACAGAAGAAGTGATCTTAAACCTGAGGCTCTTTCAGCATGAGAAAAACAGATCTTTTTAAAGTACTTTTAGCTCTACTGGCCAAAGACCAGGAGGGCTTATGCGATCACATTTTGTCCGTCTGTCTGTCTGTCTGTTAGCAATTTTATAAAATCGACATCTCCTCTGAAACCGCATGAAGGATTTTGATGAAACTTCATCACAATGTTACTTGGGAGGGCCCCTCTCAGATTTGTGTTTTTCGCGTCCGCCAGTCATCCAAGATGGCAGCCATAGCTAAAACTAGGTCAAATTTACGACATCTCCTCTGAAACCACTTGTTCCATTCTACTGAAGTATCATATACATGTTCCTTGGGTTGGCCTCTACCAAGTTTGTGTTTTTCGTTATCGTCGAATAATCAAAATGGCCGCCACGGCTACTCAAAAGTTTACATAGAGTTATATAGGAAACGGTTAAAAATGACATCTTCTGTGAAACCGCTTGAAGGATTTTGATGAAACTTAATCACCATGATATTCGGAATATTCCCTCTCAGATTTATGTTTTTCGTGGCCGCCAGTCATCATAGATGGCCGCCATGTCTAAAATTAGGTCAAATTTCCTTAAATTTCAAACATCTCCGACGAAACCACTTAAACGACATATTACCACTTATTCCATTCTAGTTAAATATCATATGCATGTTTCTTTTGTTGGCCTCTTATCAAGTTTATGTTTTTCGTTTTCTCAAATATTCAAAATAAACATAGAGTTATATATAGGAAATATGTTTCTTGGGTTGGCCTCTATCATGTTTATGTTTTTGAATCACATCATACAAGTAGAGCGTCTACAGGCCCTCTTGGGCCTCTTGTTCGTGTTTCAATCCTGTGGTGTCACAGTTTCGTAGGTGTGTTCTTGGGCAAGACACTTTCCCTTAGCCTCGTCCATAGGCGGGCCCATGTATCGGTCTATCCTCCGAGCACGTTAAAGAACCATAGGAATCTGTTCGATAATAAGAGTAGAGAAACAAACAACGAGCATACAAAATAGAGAAAATTAAAGAAATCGAAAATTTGCGACATTCAAAACCAAAAGACTTTTGGTATCCGTGAAGTAGTCGATAAGTCATATATGTTTTTGCTAGAACTTTGTCACAATAAATTTCTTCGATTGTTACTACATTCAACAGTGTTTGTTCACCTGTCCTGTCATGTTTTGTATTTGTATATATTTGCATATGTTTGACAGATACGTTTTTGTATAAGTCAATAAAGAATCGGTTCGGTTCTGTTCTGTTCCGATATTACATTTGGAAATGCATAGATCTGTTTCATATCAATGTTCATTTGTTTAATAGTTATTACATCAACATCAACATACTAATGCAGTAGTACCCTGATGATATTAATTATTATAAATTGCAGTAATGACTCAATAACATTTTTCAAATGTGTAATTTGCATACTTATGATACATGTTTGACTCGTGTGCATTTACAACATTCTCTTCTCATTGTATTCAGTTGTATCCGCCTGTATTGTACATGTATTGATGAAAAACATTGTAATATTTGTGCCGAATAAGGAATTGAATTGATAAAGGTAATTAATGATAAGTTTATCAAACATGTTTAATAAAGTTATAAATTAACACAGGCTTGTCACAGAGCCTTGGACTAGAAATGGAAATGTTAATTGCAATTAAGACAGAATAATGCTATTCTTGAAATTACTAATCAATAAAAAAAATGTACTTAAGTAATTACAGTTTACAGATATCTTTGTATTCACGTAACTTGATTAAAGAGAAACAGGTATGTAATCAATGTAATGACCAAAGAAATTGTTTATAGTGAACCCATAATATGTTTTATAATTTATTATAGACAATCAAGTATGTAATCAGTGTAATGACCAAACAATTAAATTGTTTATAGTGAACCCATAATATCATGTTTTATAATTTATTATAGACATCAAGTATATAATAAGTGTAATGACCAAACAATTAAATTGTTTATAGTGAACCCAGTTTATAGTGAACCTATATCATGTTTTATAATTTATTATAGACAATCAAGTATGTAATCAATGTTATGACCAAACAATTAAATTGTTTATAGGGAACCCAGTTTATAGTGAACCTATATCATGTTTTATAATTTATTATAGACAATCAAGTCTGTAATCAATGTTATGACCAAACAATTAAATTGTTTATAGGGAACCCAGTTTATAGTGAACCTATATCGTGTTTTATAATTTATTATAGACATCAAGTATGTAATTAGTGTAATGACCAAACAATGAAATTGTTTATAGTGAACCCAGTTTATAGTGAACCTATATCATGTTTTATAATTTATTATAGACAATCAAGTATGTAATCAGTGTAATGACCAAACAATTAGTAAATTGTTCAGTAACAGATGGAAAAAGAAGATTTATATTTGAACGGTCAGTGCACTTGGCTACAGTAAAGGCCAAAGTAAATAAATGTTTACATGGTGTGCATCAACAGCAAAAATGAAACAACTGAATGAATTTATTAATTTCAAAAATTTCAAGAATTCTACATATCAACCATTTTTTAGTCTCAATTTGTTGAATATATTTCTTTTTTTATAGCCCCGTGTGGTTCCCGACGGGGGCAAAGAATAGGGCCACTGCAGATCCCTTTGGAGGGGTATGCAGAGGGGTAGAATCCCCACAAATTCATGTTTATTTTATCATTTTTTGTTAATCTTCATCATGATCCCTGCATTGTTTCAGGTGCTATCTCGCTCGCAGTGGCAAAAAAACAATAACGTGGCTCCAGCATAAATGGAGTTTCTACAATAGAATTTGCAGCAACTCTGCAGTTCAGGGTGAGAAGGTTCTCGGCCAATTCTGCATATTTTATCTCGATGTACATGGAAGATGAGCCTGGCATGTTCATGCCTGTTAGGCGCCATATAACCTTTTCATGTGTTTGTGCGCCTTAAAACCCCAATTCAATTCATTTTTTTCATATTTTTGCATATATTTCATTTTTTTCATATTTTTGCATATATTTCATTTTTTTCTATTAACGTTAACACATAATTGTATTTTTACCTTTTTCAATAAAAATGTGACATGAACACATATTGTTTTTCTTTCATGCCAACTACAACTTTAACAAAGGGTCCAAAATCAGCACGTCCTTCCCCTCTCAGTACATTTTTCCCCAACGGATATTGATACTTGCCGGTTGGCATACCTCTGAATTGTAAGGCACAAATATCGTAAAAGAAGATTTGTTGCAAGACTGCACGGCATAACCGGTGTGCAACCTGTCGTGAAGGTGTGCTATAAGAGCAAACTCTGTTGTTAAATACAGACACACACAAACAAATGGATTTGTGCGATTATGTCATCTGAGCGAATTTATTATGCCAAGTTGTTCCCATGGAAAATATTTAGGGCTTTATATTTAAATACTTACATTTATAGGGGTTTTGAAATTCTGTTTTATGTTAAATCTCAATTTCCGCAGAAACTAGTAATATAGGGTTTCGAGGGAAATTGTGTACAATCACTTATTTCCAGTACTTCTTATCTCATTGTTCATTATAAGTATCTTTTCTTTCTTTTTTTTGACTGGGTATTAAGCTAATTGCATGTTGAAACTAAACCTAGGTTGTTTTCCTGGTGGTAATTTTTTTTATAGATAATTTGGTAGGGTAACTTGCCCCTGAATCCGTCATTAAGTATAGGATAAAGGCTATGGAGAAAAATATTCACCATTAAAAGAAACCAAAAGGGTTTCTTAATGGTGAATAGTTCTCCTAGTGTTTACCCTACTTTTTAAACCAATCAGATGGCTCAGAATTTCACTGACAATTTAATTCATGAAGAATTTACTATCACAGGTTAGAGCGTGAACTAGACAAAACCATGGTAAACACTTAGTCGGATAGACTATGAACAGAACTCTTCACCATTAAGAAACCGTCGTCGGTTGCCACACTCCCACCCTTCTGGTTTCTTAATGGTGAATATTTCTCTTCATAGTCTATCCTACACATAGACTATCCGACTTAATGTTTACCATTAGTTGTATCGGTGTTTACCATTGGTTGTATCGATAATATCTATATAGGTCATGCTCTTAACTGTGAAGACTGCTTGTAGTAAAATCTTCATGAATAAATGGTGCAAGTAAGCGACTGATTGGTTGTAAAAGCAGGTTAAACACTTAATTGACGCTAGCGAAATTGAAACTATTTGAAGGGAGGCAATCCAATGATTATCTTTCATATAAAATTCAAGTAATATTGTAGACCTTTATTATTCTTGATTTGACCCATTTTTATCGGCTATATGAAAAAAGTGGGACTGTTCATTACCTTCAGTGATAGTTCTAGTTTGATTGGGTACGCGGCAAAAAATTGTCAACAATTGCCAAATAACGTCAAAATTACACTACATAGTTTTATCAAAACTATCTAGGTGTTCAGGTGATATAATTATATATATGTGCTGATTAAAAGTAACGGTTTGTTCACAATTTCTTAAAATACTCATGATTGAATATGGGTAAAATGAATTGTTGGTAACTTTTAATTCGACACTCCAGTTTTGGGGTTTGGCCTGGCTGGTTAAAGTGGTTTATATTGTGTCAATAGAGTTAGGATTCACAAAATATGTAAGTTAGTAGGTTTGGAAACGATGTTCATTTGTCATAAAATTTGGCTGTTGTTGGCGAAATAGCTACTTTAACAATTTTCTTTCAGGTATGGGAAGTGCTACGGCAAAATTTAAGTTTTTATTATCTAAGAATTATGTAATGTGATCCCTCTGTCATAACTCTACACTATGTAGTTAGTTTTGGTTGATTAGGTGGCCATGTGATCTAAGACAACTGCTCTTTAGCGAAGCGAAGTTATCGTTGTTGGTATCCGCGAGCTGTTGCTTCAGATTAGCTAGTGTTTAGTTCAAAGTTATCTCCATAAATACATTTTCCATGATATAAACCATGTATTTACGTTTCGCTTAGGTCCATGTAACATACTATGTCGGACTGCCCAGTCCATAACCTTGCATATGGACCTCAGCACCCATACATTATTTGTTAAATATGCCATTTGTAGAAAAATGGAAAAACTAATTGGGACAGTTTTAAAGAAATCAAGAAAGCATTGTATCCAGTTAATGCTGGTTATTTATGTTACACTTTATCCTAACTAGAAATGTGTCTGTGGATGACAAGAATGCCCTCGCGTATCTGGACTAGAAATGTGTCTGTGCATGACAAGAATGTCCTCGCTCTAGTCTATCGGCTGAAATAATGTAATGATTATAAAATATTTACAACCAGACATGTATCAATTTACAATAATTACAAACTAAAGCCCAACGTTTTGTTTGAGCGACGAAAGGGGTCCGGGGTATGCTCGGGCTTCCAAACACTATATTAGGGAAAAAATGGAACGGTACCGGCTTCCGACCTTCCACCTGGTTATGCCCCTGATTTTCTTTCCTATTTACGATGACGTCACTTTTTTAAACCATAACGTCACAACGAATGTAAATAAACAGCGGATTTAAACAGATACTCATTAAAGGTAACTTTATTTATGATTATGTGTACAGTATGTCATGTTAGTTCAAAAAGCTTAATCAATAAGAACAACCGATTTTTTAAACCTTTTACCGCTGGTAAAATGGTGCACTCTGGCGAATCGGAGTTTTTGGAGACACTTTTGGGGATAAAAAGAGCATAGTCTATCAGGGAAAAGGTTTTTGGTCGGGGTTTGCAGTGCCTAAAAGCATCTACTCAGTACGCCACTAGAAACATTTTTTTTTAGGAAACGTAAAAATCTAGGCCTAGATATATTTGGAAATGTGTGATTTGGCTCATGGGTTCAACTGAAATTAATTTAATTCAGAGCTTACTGGGGCATGTGAAATAAAAATCGACTGTCAGCAAAGATTATCATTGATATAAATTTGTAATTATAAGGATTGTTTTCATTTTTTGCGATGTTATCGAAGTATAACACGTCGATGATGGGTCACAAATTTTGTATAAAACCGCTTCGCTGCGCTACGTGGTTTTATACAATTTGTGACCCATCATTGTTGTGTTGTACTTCGATAACATCGCAAAAAATGAAAAACAATCCTTAAATAAAGTCCATATATAATAATAAGTGCTTTCTCTGATATTAAAAACATCTATGAAGTTTCATTTGAATCCATAGAGTGGTTACTTAAGTATGAAGTTACCTTAAATTTTCTAAGTATAAAAAGGGATGTAAATCAAATACAATGCAGGCAAGAGTTATGACACTTGCCTCCATGTTGTTTCACTGATACTGACCAATGGAATTGTTGTTTTGCTTCTCATTAACATATTGTATAGGTTATTTTGAGCTGCCCCAGAGAGGAAGCATACATAGGAATCTGGGTACCCTTCCCTACTCTTAATATCAAATAGATTCCCATGGTTCTTTAACATGCTCCGAGGATAGTCTCCTGGTACAAAGGGCCCGGGCAGTTCCCATCTTAACGGACGAGGCTATGGACTTGCTGGCGGACATGCCAAAGTAACACTGGTGTCAGTGAGGCCCGAACCCTTGATCTCTGGTAATGTGCACAATGCATCTTTTATTCGAATTTGTGATCTTTTGTTTGTATGGTGTTTTACGTCATTTTCAACACGTAAGGTTATATAAGACGGTCGATTGTTTGGGGTGGAGGCAGACCACCCACTTTTCCTAGGTAGAACCAGTACTCTATATCTCCCGCCATTCGTAAGAATCGACACTTCCTCGCAAGTCGAGCTCCCATTCGAACCCGCAGCGGTGAGAGGCGAAGGTTTACAATGCGAAGTTGTCAACCATTCGGCCACAGAGACGGTGAATTTTTTAACTGAAATATGGGTGGACAAGGATAACACATTATGCCCACTCCACCCACATATAATAGCAGGGGCATTATGCCCACCCCACCCACTTATAATAGCAGGGGAAATATGCACACCCCACCCACATATAATAGCAGGGGCAATATGCCCACCCCACCCAATATAATAGCAGGGGCAATATGCCCACCCCACCCAAATATAATAGCAGGGGCATCATGCCCACCCCACCCACATATAATAGCAGGGGCATTATGCCCACCCCACCCAATATAATAGCAGGGGCAATATGCCCACCCCACCCAAATATAATAGCAGGGGCATCATGCCCACCCCACCCACATATAATAGCAGGGGCATTATGCCCACCACACCCACATATAATAACAGGGGCAATATGCCCACCCCACCCACATATAATAGCAGGGGCATTATGCCAACCCCACCCACATATAATAACGGGCAATATGCCCACCCCACCCACATATAATAGCTGGGGCAATATGCCCACCCCACCCACATATAATAGCAGGGGCATTAGAATCTAGCATCTACAACAACATAAACTGCTATATTGTAATGACCGGTGTCTTTTTATGGACAAAATAAGTCTGAAACTATTTATTCTTAAACTAGTCGATCAATAATCTGCATATTCACAGTTCTGTAACAATAATACCTTTTCTTAATACACTGAACATTGTAGTCGGCCCTTAACACGAGTAAAATATTATCAATATTTAAACAGATGGCGTATTCTTATATAAATGGTGAAAAGGGCTCAAGAGTAATACACATAAAGTATAGCTTCAAATAAAATCTACTAATACGCAGTCACATTATGTCAGGTTTTCAAATAGCCCGCCACTCAACTTCAACAGAACTTATTGACTGGCGCACTATATATACCCGTGAGTCATAGTCACATGAAGACTGACGAATGATAGACGATCGGTGATGAAGGTGTGTCTGGATGATCCAATTGAAATTAACCTATCCATCGGAAGCCGATGAAACTGGAGAGCGGTGACCAAGCCAGAATCCAGACTCGCGGATCTCAACAGACCGTTGATCATCGTTTTTTGCCAACAAATAAGTAAAACATTGTTAATGAAACTAACCCGTCAAATAGCGGCAAAATTACACTACAAAGCCGTTTACCAAAACTTAGTGTTCAGGTCATGTAATAATGAATATGTACCGATAAAAGTATAGGTTTATTACGGATTCTTAAAATACCCATGACTGAATATGTGCAAAATGAATTATATGTTGGTAACTCTTAATTTGATGCTCCAGTTTGGGTACATGTTGTAAAATTTGGCTGTTGTTGGAGGGATAGCTACCTTAAAATAGTTGTGAATGAATTAGGAGTTGGTAACTTGATTCAACGCTCCAGTTTTGGGGTTTGCCCTAGCTGGTTAAAGTCCATTATATTGTGCCTATAGAGTTTGGATTCTCAAAATATGTAAGTTATATATATACCTCTTCATCAGGAGGTTTAGAAACGGTGTTGTATGTTGAAAAATGTGGCTGTTGTTGGCGGCATAGCTACTTTAAACATGGTTCAAACTTTAAACATGGTTCAAATATACATGAATACGGTACTGAACTGTGCAAACTAAACTTACACTACTGACCAAAATATAGAGATTATCATTTAAACAATGAATAAAATCAACTATATTGTATAGTGACCTCATTACTATAGCACAAGTTGGTGGTATGAAACTAAGTGCATAAAATTTGATACGCGCTGTCTGCGACGTGCATGTACGATTGACATTTGATCAACTTATGCGAATAAAACTTGTCGGACCAGATCTTAATGAATTTCAAGCTAGACCAATTGTACAAAGATGGTTGTCAGCTGGCTGGAGGATGAAATGATTGAACACAGATTTAACTGAATTGGATTTTAAGGCGCACCAACATATGAAAGGTTATATCGCAGCTAACAGGAATGAACATGCCAGGCTCATCTTCCATTTACATAGAGATAAAATATGGAGATTGGGCCTAGAACCTTCTCACCTCCAGAACTGCAGAGTTGCTGCAAATTCTATTGTAGACACTCCATTTACGCTGGAGCCACGTTTATTGTTTTTCTGCCAAGCTCTAGTGATTTGAGCGAGATGGCACATGAAACAATGCAGGGGTCATGATGAAGACCTTTAATGAGCATGAACAAAGATGAAATGAATATGGAGGGGTTCTACCCCTCTAACGGGATATGTAGTGGACGGTACTGACACACTGAGCAATTAACACGGAGTCTGGTTATTTTCACCGTGCTTAGCTGGCTTACAATTTATTTCTGGAACATAATAAACAACAAACAATCATGTCAATTTTGTTATATTTTATTTTAAATAATATTTTAACTCGCAACAGACATTTAATAGAATATTTCTGTATTTTTTAAAATTTAATTTTGTAAACTGGATAGAAATTTAAAGTAACACTCATTCAGCATCTTTATTTAGGCTAAAATGACAGGCATGTAAGGTAAAATATAACAAACTGATAATAATCATCTTAGTCTTATTCTGTGTCAGCAATGCAAATGTATATTATCAGTGAAATACCATTGAAACTGTGTTTATCTGGAGGACTGCAGGTACATAAATCATTTATAAATTCTATACAACAAAGATTGTAAGAATCTTTCATGGGTATCCGGTAACGATAGGGAACTGAGGTTCCGATTAAAATACTTAACCGAGGGTTGGAATTCCCTATCTGAACCGAATTTTTGCATATCAGAGACACGTGCGTTGACGCCGCTAGCTACTAACGTTTTGCATGTTTCCTGTATACCGTATGTTGGTGCGCGTCTGACTTTTATCTTTACCCATAAAGATGACTTTCCATCCCCCATGTAACAGGTGGATAGCCTTTTCTTGCATACCGGACAAGGAATATATCCGTCATTTTACCGGGGCTAGATATTTCCATCTCACCCTAGGGTCGAGATAAAATTCACCGCGCGCCAACATCCGGTATGCCGGAAAACGTTAGTAGCTGGCGGCGTCAACGCACAACATGTCTCTGATATGCAAGAAGAAGAATCTATCATGGGTATTCGGTTCAGATAGGGATTTCCAACCCTCGATATAAGCGTTTTAATCGGAACCTCGGTTCCGATAAAAACACGTATACCTCGGGTTTGAATTCCCTATCTTCACCGGATACCCATGAAAGATTCTTATAATCCAGTATGCAAGAAAAATGATTCTTAAGCAATTTACATTTTTATTAAAACAACACTATTTCATGATACATCGAACAAGTAAGTACAATTGTCAGTTTAGCAAGTAAAAAATATTGGCACTTGCTTTTTTTGCAAGTGAAAAAATACTGATCCCTGTAAACAGTCGATTTAAACTGATACATTGAATTTTATAAATGTACAACATACCTAAAGTGAAGAATGATGATTTGTTATCCATTTCACACCAAATTTTTAATCCAGAAAACATTTTGATGAGAAATACATTAGTTTAAATCTACATACTATGCATTGTTTATCAGTGTCTTGCCAGTGACGTCCTACACGCTTTCACACACGGCCAGGTCATATGCGCATATATTGTGGAATGTACAAAATGCCAGGTCATATGCGCATATCCCTGTTAATGTATCTAAAGGACTAGGTACGATAAGGGACAAAATTGGCCTCCAATATTGAACGTTTTAATGCACCAGTTTTGAATATCTAATTTAGCTTTAAATGAACTGAATCGATATTAAAACTCATTACAAGTACGTCGGAAGGCTCTAAATGAGTTTAAGAGCCTCACAAACAAGGCCTTTTCTTTCAAAAAATGACATTTTTGTTCATTTTCAGCAGTTTTCGATCAGTTTTTGGTCTTGGAAATACAGAGCGCACCCTCGAGCACATCTGATTTTTTGTTGAAACAGGTACTTGATAGGGATGCATCATAAGCCAAAAAACTGTGTGCTCGGAGATGCGCTCTATATTTTTAGGATCAAAATCTTGCCCAGAAAGGTCCAAAATCTACAAAATATAACAAAATTACCAAAAATACCGTTTTTTGAGACCCTATTAAACCTTTTAGATAAATAAAATATATTTTGAAGATAGAATATGATCAATTTACTTCAATATGCACAACAGATTATATGTAAATATTATTTTTTTGCATTTTGAATATATTGGGGGCCAAAATACCCCATTATCATACCTTGTCCTTTGCCATAAATGTGATATACAATCGAAGACTAAAGTAGCTATCCCACCAACAACAACCCAATTTTACAACATATGCACACCGTTCCTAAATCTTCTGATGACATATTTTTAGAATCCCAAACTCTATAGATACAATATAAACGGCCGTAACCAGCCAGGTCAAACCTCAAAACTGGAGCGTTAAATTAAGATAAATAATTCGTTTTAAAACAGTATGGTGTGCAGTCTGAAATTGTCCACAAGATTTTGGTCAGGGTGCATCTATAAAAGTCTGTATGTAAAAAAAAAAGCACCGCAGACCTTAAATAAATGAGACTAGTATGAAACCAGACTAATCAATAGGAAGATAAATTACTACCAGACCGTCACTGGTGCTGATGGGGTCATTGTTGTATCGGGTACTACAGAAAGGTACCCGGGGTACATTTATGTATACAGAAACGTACCCGAAAATCGTTGAATTCCAGAACGGCCCCCAAATATACAGATACGTACCCGGACAAACAAGATCTCATTTGGGGACTTTAAACAATTTAGAACTTGATAAAACAACTACTTCAATATTGTTTATCATTAACTATTGCGCTATTGTTCTTAAAAACATATTTAGGCTGCCACAGTTAGTAATAAAATACAGAACGTATTGTCGTAAAACCGGAAGTTGTAAATCATCAAACCCCGCGCAAAAAACAAACAAATATTCAGCTCGTCATTCAAGAAGAGTTGGTCATATATTTAGACCAACTGCATTCCTTTAAGGCAGAGACAACTGCGAGCGGATTTTAAAAAGTGAATCGATTAAACTTTGTAAACAATGAAAGTTTCGTTTCCGTGAAGTAACAACTCATTACGCCCGCGTTTTATGACATTGTATTTGTCTCGGGGCACATTTATGTATATTTTGGGGCTTTTCTGGATTTCGATGATTTTCGGTTACGTTTCTGTATACCCGGTACAACAATGACCCCATCAGCGTCACTGGTAACACCAACAACAACACTAACAATGGCCGCTTCCAGTAAGACGTCATTTGTTCACGTGGAAAGTTGTCAAAAAATAAAGCATTTTAAATGCTTATTATGATCTGAAGATGATACTTCTCAAATACACCAGAGTGTATGTTATGTAAGTGAACAGTATTCGTATACTTAGAATAAACAATTAAAGGAATAACATCGTACACTGGTACCAAGATGCACATATAAAATTGAATCCATTATGTCTTACGATATAACACAAACTAAGTGTAATGCATAACCCTACCACAAACTGACCACGGTCACTCAAGACAATATTAAAGTGTAACAAGACACAATAACCAAATACACAGGTCATCACATAAATATCAATAAGCGAATTGGATTTACAATAATGCATCAGCTTTACCACAATCATGCAGACACATGGCACAAACTTATTTTATCGAAGATGAAGACGAAATGTACATATATATTTCTGTTAAGTGCTAACCAAAACAAAAACTTCTATAGGGCGTCATTTTAATATACATACTTGATGACTAAAACAGCGCCCAGCCAAAGCAATGATTGGTCCATATTTGATAAAATATTATTAATCATGCCGACAAGTTTTTCATGATCGGGTCATGGCAACCTTGACCTTTGACCTACCTACTGACCCCAAAATGAATAGGTCATGACTTAACTGAATTGGATATTATGGGGCACCAACACAAGAAAGGTTATATGGCGCAAAACATCAATATGCCAGATAAAATATGCAGACTTCTAAACTGCAGAACTACAGGATTTTGCAAATTCTATAGAGCAACATTCCCTAGTTATTCAACACATGTAGGGTCAGGATGAAGACTGTAAATGAGCATGACAAAAAAAAGAAGAGAGAAAATGAACATGAAGGGAGGGGGTCCTACCGCTCTGACTCTAGCGGGGTTTGCAGTGGTCCGGTTCTATACCCAGTAACCACATGGGACCAAAATTACTAGGGAGTCACATGCTCAATGTGGACAGTTTATCTGTAAAATTTCATGAACCTGGCTATTTCGACACCACAGGGCCTCGTGTGGTTCCCGGGCAAAGAATTGATTTAGTGCCACTGCAGATCCCACTAGAGGGGTAGGCAGAGGGGTAGAACACCCCAAATTTATTTTCATATGTTATCATTTTTTGTTCATGCTCATTAAAGGTCTTCATCATGACCCCTGCATTGTTTCAGGTGCCATCTCGCTCAAACGTGGCTCCAGCGTAAATGGAGTGTCTACTATAGAATTTGAACAACTCTGCAGTTCTGCAGATCAGCAGGATGAGCCTGGCATGTTCATTCCTGTTAATGGCCATATAACCTTGTACGTGTTGGTGCACCTTAAAACCCAATTCAATTCGACACAACAGGGGATAAGGTTTTTCATGATCCGGTATACCGCAATATTACATTGTGATTGAAGCACACAAAAAAGATTTAAAAACAAGAGGCCCAAGAGGGCCTGTGAACGCTCTACTGGCTGTTATACCATTGATGAATCGAGTCGTACTACATGGTGTCTAGAGTGTACACAAGGTTTTTCAAGTATTTGACCTAGTGACCTAGTTTTTGACCCAATGGGACCCATTTTCGAACTTGACAAAGTTTCATCAAGATCGGGTCAGAAATATGGCCTCTAGAGTGTACTAGTGACCTAGTTTTTGACCCTGTGTGACCCATTTTCGAACTTTAGCGAGCTATAATTGAGACAAATATTCTGACAAAATTGCATCAAGATCAGGTCAAAAATATGGCCTCTAGAGTGTACACACGTTTTTTTCAAAGTTTGACCTAGTGACCTTGTTTTTAACACCATGTGACCCATTTTTGAACTTGACCAAGATATAATTAAGACAAACATTTTGACAAAGTTTCATCAAGATTGGGTCAGAAATACGGCTTCTAGAGTGTACACAAGGTTTTTCAAGTATTTGACCTAGTGACCTAGTTTTTAACCCCATGTGACCCATTTTCAAAATTGACCAAGATATGATTAAGACAAACATTCTGACAAAGTTGCATCAAGCTGGGGTAAAAAATATGGCCTTTAGAGTGTACACAAGGTTTTTCCAATATTTGACCTAGTGACCTAGTTTTTGACCCCACATGACCCATTTTCGAACTTGACCGAGATTTCATTGAGACATTCTGACAAAGTTTCATGATGATTGCATCAGAAATGTGGCCTCTACAGTGTACACAAGCAAAAGTTAACGGACGGACGGACGGACGACGGACAACACACCATCCCATAAGTTCTGCTGGCCCTTGGCCAGTAGAGCTAAAAACCCTGACTAATGCTAACAAACAAACATGAGGGAAGAAACTTTTTTTATAACAAAACTTTAATTTTATAAGAGCGCCCCATCAGCAGTTTGCAAAGGTTCTGGGCACTATTACTAGAGGAAGTACAGTTCTGTTCATGATGCACACAAATTCAAGACTTGAGAAAATTTGCTATAAGTAACACTTGAACAAAAACGGATAATTTCTTAAAAACAACTGTCAAAGTATGTACATTGGTTCTTGAAAATCGAATAGTTCCATGATTTCCCCTCATATTTGTCTGCACCCCAATTGCAAGGAGCAGGGCACCGTTTTATGAAACAACTTAACGATCATTTTGATCATAAATCAATTTCTTAAATGCTTCACTATAAATTACACTTTTGAAATAAAGGTGATTTAATTTTCTTATACGTGATATTTCTGCACTACGTGCACACATAATTGTCTACATTGAATGATTTATAGGGGAAAAAAAGTGAATGATTTTAAAATTTGAGACTTATCGTAAGATGTTTAATAAAACAGGGCCCCGGTCCTGGGACTATATTAGAACAAGCTGATGGCTTGTGTATCCTGTTCATTTCTGAAAACATTGTCAAAATATTTTCAATGGTTCAAGTCTGACATTTTTTAGTTTTAAATAAACAAACAGTGCAACCCCGGCCCTCCCAGAGGCAGGCTAACTTTTTATGCCACATTTGAACAAACTAATAGTCAATATTTCTGAAAAACAACTATCAATGTAATTATGTACAATGGTTCTTTAGAAGTTGTTTTTGTTTTTGTTTCCCCCTGGTATCTCTATATACAAATATTGGATCCCAGGGCCAGTCAACTTATTCATCTCAGGAACTTCATTTGAACAAAGTTCATATTCTAGGATATAATGATCATTTCTTAAAAATGAACAGCTCAACTATCAACACGAGGAAATTCTGGCATTTGTTTTCTTTCTAAGGCACTGATGCCTAACCACCGTGCATAACAGAGTGGGTATGTGCCTATGCCAGTACCGGTAAATCTGGCAAGGGAAGCACTGCATTAAAGCAATGATTCGCTGTATTTTGCTGAACATGTTGTTGCCCTGAAGGAACGATGACATATTCTCTTATTCCTCCTACATCAGGATGTGCCTGTACCCGTGCCGGTAAATCTGGTAAGGGAAGTACTGCATTAAAGCAATGATTCGCTGTATTTCGCTGAACATGCCGTTGCCCTGAAGGAACAACACACTCCCTCCATTCTTGCTGTTGCTCCTTAATCAAATCTTCTGTGCACTGCACTCTGCCAACTGTGATTATAGTTGGTGGGAACTGGAACTGGCAAGCTTAAAAAAAAGAGTCAACATAACGATAATACTATCGCCTATCTATTTATATTCATTTATTGGATCATGAATTTTAGGTCACGGTGTCCAGAAGTGGCATTGTAAGACAATATCCATTAAATTCAAAATAACCATTGCTTTCAATCACATAAATGAATACTTATCTTATAACTAATATATCTATACTGAACAAAAAAAGAAACGTCTGGACTTTTTTGCTGGTATTTCCATAGGCTTAAACAGAATTTTAATACAACAATGTTTGATGTTTGTAAGCACACTTAAGTCAGTACTAAATATCCCATTTAACAGTTTCAAATTTACCAATCAATTCTCTTTTATGGATGATATGGAAATGTTAAAGGGAGGTAATTTGATGATTGTTGATAAAGGCTGCCATCGACACAACATTTTTTTTTTTGTCATTTTGTTTGTAAGGAACATATATGGACAAATTTCGGTAATTTTCGTAGATTTAATTTGTTTTGTGGCCAAAATGCATGTTTTAAGAAAAAGGGGGCTAACTCCCTTTTGTACTGAACTTTTCAAAAACATCTTTGGACTATTGATGGCGTTCTATCTAATCATTAATTTTATCCTGTTTTGCTGTCTAGACAATCTGCATTAACCTCAGCAGAAGTTTCTTTTTTTGTTCAGTATATATATATGTACATACTTTTATACATACTGAACAAAATAAATTTAGGACATAAAATGCATGTCAATTCCATAGCTGAGATACGAAGCCGTGTATCTTCGGGGTCAATGATAAAGTGACATAGATATGACAATAATGCTATGAAGTCAACAAAGTCAGTGATAAATAAAACGAATATGTTGGGAACATAATGTTACGGTTTATCGAAAATCATACTCAGTTTAATGAAAAGGGAGGTAATTCTAAAATTGATAAAATCTGGAATGTTTTTGTTTGAGAATAACAATGTTTTGTGTTTTGTGGAAACATTCTAGCGCTTTTTAAACAATGACAGAATGGACAATTCTTGTCAATGCCAAACATTCAATTTGTTTAAAGTAATATGTTTGTATAATGAAAAATTTTGTTTTTTATTATCTGAGAGGCCATTCTGATGCTTAAAGTTCCCCGGCCATGTTTTGCTTTAAGAACATGTTTATGTTTTTTAAATCGAAATCAATACGCAACAATAGATATTTACAATTCACACATTGCAATATCTGTGAAAAGCGAGAATAAGATTTTATTTGATGACGTATAACACTTTGAACAGGTAAATTAAATTTATCCACAGGTAAATGTATTTGTCAAGTATCTGGCAATAGTTGTGCAGCTATAAAATTCAGATTTACTTCATTTCCCAGTGCAGTCACGCAGTGGTAAAAGTAGTATCTACGTCGTGCAAATAATCCTTGTTTTTTCATACAACTTAGTAGCGATTTTCAATGTTTCTCTCCGAGACTATCAAAATTTGTTAATTGATACTACTACAAAAAGGATGGCCATTCATCTTTAATGAAATAATAAAATAACACATTTTTTTTGAAAATCACAGCATCACCTAGCATTTCTTAAAACTTCAAACAATTATATCAATGTTCATATGTTTATGTCCCTAAAATGTTGTGCTAAATTTATTTTGTTCAGTATATATATACAAGTCTTGATCGGTGTGTTGATCGACCATCAATTTAGGCAATAGCTTGCGAATAATGTTTATAGGGATACTCGTAAATAGAAGCACGAAATTAGATCATCCAATGAAAAGTTAGACCTATTGAAATGTTTCGCTATTTCAATCAGTTGGCTTTATGCTTCTATGAAATTTATGTCGCACTGAAATGTGTTTTTACCAATGAATGTTTGTTTTGTTTGTTTGTATGGTATTTTAAGTCATTTTCATCACATGAAAGGTCATATATGACGATTTTTTGTGGTGGAGGCAGACTTCCTCGCTTACAAGTTAAGCTCCCAGTGGGATTCGAACCCGCAGATGTGAGGCGAAAGTTTACAACACAACGATATACACATGACGGATGGTTCCATTTAATATGGTTTAATGGCATTATTTGATACCGGTTAAGAATTGGTTAACTTACACCCAACCATGTCCCTGAAAGTCTTTGTAGATGACCATTTAACTATTTCAGCATCTTCCACCATCTGTCGTTGTTCTGCAGATGGGGAGACCGCAGTAATCGCTGAACAGCCTGTCAATATAACAAAATATGTCTGCATAAAAAGAACAACACTTCAAGAATTGTACGGAGTGTATATTAGAGCATGAGAGAAATTTATTTAATTAAATCTAATTCAAACGTTGGAGAAAAGTATCAAATAAATTGAGTTATAAAATGCCTTAAAACCATGTTTTGCCAAAAGTCTGAAAACTAGGTTGTATGCAATTTTTTTCAATAATCAAGATCCAGCATTAAATAACTTCTCCATAGCAAAAAATACCCAAGGTAAAACCTTAGACAGAATAGATCAATACGTAAACATAATTTAATTTGAAGAAAACTAAAACAAAAGTTTTAACTTTATTTTTTGGCATGAAATGTTTATAGGGTCGGCCCTAAAAATGAGTTCATTCGGGAAACCGTAACCAAACATATAATTTTATTTGGCCTAATTTTTTAAGGAGACGCTTCAGCTAAGGCATAGCCTGACTCATGATATGATTTAAATAACCTCTCCTTTAAAGCCTAAAATACAGAGGTTATACATCTATTATATACTAAAAGGCCACGGCCTACATGTCGAGCTCTATTATTAAGGTCCAGGTTTTTTATTTGACCAACACCAATGTCCATCCCAAGATATATTAAAAAAATGTCATTAACAATGGGGGATGCATGTCAAAGCGGAGATCAGATGTGATCTATATTGCGTCGAAAGTAGGTCACAGCAACCTGAAATTTTGCACATGACGTTAGATACATATCAGGAACATTCTGGTGAAATTTGGTGAAAATCCTAATGAAAGAAGCAAGATATGCATGTTGTAGTGTAGACCTGACGTGACCTATATTTCATCTAAAGCAGGTCACAGCGAGCCGAAATTCTGCAAATGATGTTAGATGCATATAAGAAACATTCTGGTGGTTTGGTAAAAATTCTGCAAGAAAGAAGCACGATATTCAAGTCATAGTGGAGACCAGACGTGACCTGGATTTTGTCGAAACTAGGTCACAGTGACCCGAACTGTTCATGTGAGGTTGGATCCATATAATGAACATTCTGGTGGAGTTTGGTAAAAATCCTGCAAGTAACGAAGATGATATTAAGAAATTTAAAAACAGAAGCACGGACAAACGAACAGCGCACATACACCCGGCCAACATTGTGATTGCTAAGTCGAGATTTATCGCTAAGTCGAGATCCGTAAATGAGCTTGACAATAATGAGTACATTCAATCAATATGCAAACACATTGTTTTAATTGGTTATTTTGAGCAGCCCAGAGACAGTGGAATACTCAGACCACCCAGTTTACGTAGCCATCCAACGCATGAGGCTAGGGGAAGTGTTCTGTCTAAGGAAACACCAAAATAACCCAGTGGCACCAGTGAGACTCTAACCTGAAGTCTCCGGATTCAGAGTCAAGCGTGCGATTGCGACCTTGTCACGGCTCTCATCACGGCTCTCAGTCTGAGTCAAGCATGCTATCCATTGGGTCATTGCGGCCCTGTCATGGCTCTCAGTGAAATACAGACCAGTATGTCGTCCATCATCTCTGCTGACTCCCCCACCTTCCTGTTGCAGCTGATTGTGTGGTAGGCAGACATCAACCACTGAAGACTCCTGAAAATGATTGATAGACTGAAACGGTGATACTGGCCAAACAACATTTATCATTATCTGGTCTAAGTGATCACCTGAAGACCTTAAATCAATAATAAATAGGGGTTATCCGCTACCCTATGGCATTTCTCTTGTTAAATTTTACCAGGTTGTGGTCAGAAAGCATTTATCATGATGGGTTCAGTGACCTTTTGACCTACGTATCCCAACACCATCAGGGATCATCCTCTCAACTAGGTCGTTACTGAAAAGACAGTTTCAAGAGTCTAAGGATAACTTCCCAGTAGTTATAGATTGGAAACCAGAAAGTTAACAAATGGATGGAGATGGATGGAAATCACCATTACATAGAAAAAGAAATAAAGTTTAGAGATTTCAACATTTCGTAGACGTTCATTTATTATAACAAGAGGTCAATGACCTTGAAGCTCTATGATAGGTTTTTGATAGCTAGATCTATATTCCTGTGAAGTTTCATGAAAATCTGTCAAGTAGTTTTAGAGGAGCAGTCGCTACAAGTTTTTACAAAGATGGGGGCGGCAGCCATGTTTAATGTCGAATCAAAATAATGTTCGACAAGGATCAACATCATCTCATGTTGATAATTTTAGAAAAGTTTCCAAATCAATATCACTTATAGTTTTCAAGAAATATTCACTACAAACTTGATTTTTAAAAATCTATTTTTAGCCATGGTGGCCATTTTGAATTTCCAGCTGACCTGATATTTTGCTAGGATCATTTAGACACCAGAAGCAACATTCCTGTGAAGTTTCATGAAAATCCATCAAGCAGTTTCAGAGGAGTAGTCGCTACAAGTTTTTTACCACATAACTGTATGTGAACAAAGATGGTCGCTGGCGGCCATGGTTAAGGTTGAATCAAAATATTTTTAGACAATGATCAACATCATGCCACGCTGATTATTTTAGATATCGTCCCATATCAATATCACTTATAGTTTTCAAAAAGTAGTCGCTACAAACTTGTTTTTTAAAAATCTATATTTAGCTTTGGTGGCCATCTTGGATTTCACATCAACATGAATTTTTGCTAGGATCAACTAGCATCATGGGCAACATTTCTGTACAGTTTCATGAAAACCCATCCAGTAGTTTCAGAGGTGTAGTCGCTACAAAAAATGTTTACGGATAAGGTCTGCTGATCTTTGATCAGTAGAGCTAAATATATTATTAAAATATAATCAACAATGAGTAATAAGCCAAAACAGTTTGTTTTGACCTATTCCAAAAATTATTTATAATGACTTGCAAATATGCAATTTATGTAAAACAAACAAATCAGTAATAAACTGTAATATAAAACAGTAACAGCAACATGTAAATCTCAACATTGGTGAACGTAATATCAAACTAACAGTGAAGACAAATACATTTTTAATCAACAAATGAAAGTTATTAACAACTGAAACATGTGTCATGTTATTTATCTTGTAACTAGAGATAAACTATGGAAACTTTGTGACATCAAACGCATTTTGACATTCTGCTAACTAGGGATAAGCGTAACTAGGGATAATCAAGGGAAACTTTGTGACATCAAACACATTTTGATATCCTTGTAACTAGGGATACATGTAACTAGGTATATACAATCAAGGAAAACATTGTGATATCAAACACATTTTGACATTCTTGTAACTAGGGATGAACGTAACTAGGGATAATGAAAGGAAACTTCCGAACAAATATGTTTCAGGTTATTAATCTTATAACTAGAAACAAACGAGGGAAACTTAGTGACAATAAACATGTTTGAAATACTAATCTTGTAGTTAACTAGGGATAAATGAGTGAAACTTAGTGAAAACAAGATGTTTCAGGTTATTAATCTTGTAACCAGGGATAAAAGAGCGAAACTTAATGAAAACAAGATGTTTCAGGTTATTAATCTTGTAACCAGGGATAAAAGAGCGAAACTTAATGAAAACAAGATGTTTCAGGTTATTAATCTTGTAACCAGGGATAAAAGAGCGAAACTTAATGAAAACAAGATGTTTCAGGTTATTAATCTTGTAACCAGGGATAAATTAGGGAAACTTAATGAAAACAAGATGTTTCAGGTTATTAATCTTGTAACCAGGGATAAAAGAGCGAAACTTAATGAAAACAAGATGTTTCAGGTTATTAATCTTGTAACCAGGGATAAAAGAGCGAAACTTAATGAAAACAAGATGTTTCAGGTTATTAATCTTGTAACCAGGGATAAAAGAGCGAAACTTAATGAAAACAAGATGTTTCAGGTTATTAATCTTGTAACCAGGGATAAAAGAGCGAAACTTAATGAAAACAAGATGTTTCAGGTTATTAATCTTGTAACCAGGGATAAAAGAGCGAAACTTAATGAAAACAAGATGTTTCAGGTTATTAATCTTGTAACCAGGGATAAATTAGGGAAACTTAATGAAAACAAGATGTTTCAGGTTATTAATCTTGTAACCAGGCAAAAATGAGGGAAACTTAATGAAAACAAGATGTTTCAGGTTATTAATCTTGTAACCAGGCAAAAATGAGGGAAACTTAGTGACAACAAACATGCATGAGTTATTAATCTTGTAACCAGGCAAAAATGAGGGAAACTTAGTGACAACAAACATGCGTGAGTTATTAATCTTGTAACCAGGGATAAATGAGGGAAACTTAGTGAAAACAAGATGTTTCAGGTTGTTAATCTTGTAACTAGGCAAAAATGAGGGAAACTTAGTGACAACAAATATGCATGAGTTATTAATCTTGTAACTAGGGATAAATAAGGGAAATTAGTGATAAACACATTTTGTAACAGGAATAAACAAGCGAAACTTCGCAACAACAAACATGCTAATCTATATTAATCTTACTTGGGATAAATGAAACTTACCACACCTGAACATACAAAAAAGAACACATGCTATTTCACACTGATAAACTGTTGTGTCCATTTTTCACAAACACATATTCTAGAATTCATGGATTACTTGACATTGAAAGAGCAACTGACAAATTTGTAAGTGTCGGACAATGTTTGCTAAAATTCAACAAGTTAATCTGTGATAACAAATTGTTTTAATACTGTGCTTAAAATGTACTTTCTAGGTTATATAATCGAAAGGAATTCTTTATAAAAGAGTGCCAATCTTTTTCTTTCTTAAAACTTTATTTTTTTGTTCATTTTCCTGTTTTAAATATTTTTTGGCTGTAACTGTATTCTGGATATGTTATTGATATTTGAAAATGCAGCTCATCAGGTTTTTGACATAAAATTTCAGAAGTGAAAGTAGACAATGTATACAATTACAACGGGTAACAAGAGGCCCAAGAGGGCCTGTGAACGCTCTACTGGCTATTATACCATTGATGAATCGAGTCGTACTACATGGTGTCTAGAGTGTACATAAGGTTTTTCAAGTATTTGACCTAGTGACCTAGTTTTTGACTCCATGGGACCCATTTTCGAACTTGACCAAAATATAATTAAGACAACATTTCGACAAGTTTCATCAAGAAAAAACATAAAAAAAAAACATAAAAAAAAAAAAAAAAAGTTTCATCAAGATCGGGTCAGAAATATGGCTTCTAGAGTGTACACAAGATTTTTCAAGTATTTGACCTAGTGACCTAGTTTTTAACCCCATGTGACCCATTTTCAAACTTGATCAAGATATAATTAAGATAAACAATTTGACAAAGTTTCATCAAGATTGGGTAACAAATATGACCTCTAGAGTGTACACAAGTTTTTTCAAGTATTTGACCTAGTGACCTAGTTTTTGACCCCACATGACCCATTTTCGAACTTGACCGAGATTTCATTAAAACAAACATTCTGACAAAGTTTCATGATGATTGCATCAGAAATTTGGCCTCTAGAGTGTACACAAGCAAAAGTTAACGGACGGACGACGGAAGACGGACAACACACCATCCCATAAGCTCTGCTGGCCCTAGAGCTAAAAATAACCTTGACCTTTGATCCGGTGTTAGTATGCAGTTGTTCTTAGAAGATATTAAACCCCCCCATTTCCTTGTTGATTTATAATAGCAGACATGTTTATTTACATGATAAAGTAAGTTTCCCAGATTTCTAACAAGGTTTGAGTTTAACAGGTTTCAACATTCTCACAATACTCATTTAGGCAATTATAACCTTCTAAATGTCCTACATAATTATGATTGGCTTACCCATGACAATTGTCACCACCTATAAATGATCCATCCCAAATATCATCAGAAGTGATTAACTAGGAAAATTTCCAGGAATGATTAACCAGGAAAATTTCATTATCTCTATGGGAGTGGGGGAGAGAATGGAACAGCCTATTCTCCCAACCCCACTATCACAGATATAACAAATACAAAAAAAAAGGAAAAAACAAATATTGTTTTGCCAAGAACTGGACAAAAAAGATAAATCTCAGTACCCCTAAAATAATCCTACTTCCTTAGATACAAGTGTCAGAGCTATCCCTTGTCGAGGAGTCATAGATAAGGCCATTAAGATTACTTTTCAATCACGTGTTTTTACCCTCATTTATAAATCTCACCTTCACATTTTTTTTTATTAATAAATAAACTACGTTTCCACTTTAAACCCTAATTCCAAACTTTCTTTTTCCCAACGAACATTAAGTCCAAGAAAGACGAACCGAGATTAGGTTGTAGATTCGCTCGTTCGTGAAAAGAACTACACATCTATCATCTCGTGAAGGATTTCCCTATAAAAATATATATGTATCACAGCAGACAATTAATATATATATATATTGAAGATAATCAGAGCTGTAATGATACAGAAAGCAATTAGATCATATACATGTAATAGTAAAGGCAAGAGAATACTTACATCCAGTATATGATCCATGACCTGTATCCAATTTGTGTTGAGAGCTTGGCAGAATTGCTGTAACACACGGCAGACTGCATCTTGTTGTCTGGGTGGTAGCCTCATCAGCCAACCTACATGCATATTTAAACAGTATTAAATATACATTTTTGATTTATTATTATGTTTAGTCATCTGGTTTTTTGTTCAAATCACTGCTGCATTTAATGTTAATGCATAAGTCTCTTTGTATCAAAGGTTAACATATAGAGAATATTATGTCAGTGCCTTTTACTATCACGTTTATTAGGCGAGGCTTAGAAAACGAGCCGAGCCATTCTTCGTTTTCATGCCGAGCCTAATAAACTTGATAGTAAAAGGCACTGGCATAATATTCTATTTATCATGAAAATTATCCACATTTTTTGTATGAATTACTTTTATTACCTATTTTTCAGAATGTTACGCTTATCGAGGACTCCGCCATGTTGTTGTTTTTTGTTTGTTTTATGAGTTCAGGCAACGTTATGTGCATGACGTCAGATAATGTTACGTACCATTAACGACGAGGGATTCTGCATTGATTTGCTCTATTGGTCAACTTGCCTAATAACGCAAAATTTATTAGGTCACTCCTTTATTTGGCAGAAAAGTGCATATCTGCATGATAAATAGCAATATACAGTTGCATAAGATTTGCTCTACTTCTTTCAGTTAAAACACATTTTGCACGAGGATCTTTAACATCTCTATAAATTCAAAATATACCAAGTGTTGCGTTATCAACTGTTCTGAGTGTACTGGCAAATGTGACCAGAGAGCTGTATGTACATATTTAGCATTCAGAAACTGATTACGATTCATTCAGAAGTCTGTCCCAAAATGGGCAATTCCATGCAAATGGAAGCCCACAGCCTGCATGTCGAGCCTGCATGTCGAGCCCTATATCTACCCATGTCATAGAGGAGACCAGACGTGACTTATATTTCGCCTAAAGTAAGGTCATCACAGAGACCAGAAATTGTGCACGTAATTTTATGCATATAAGGAACATTTTGGTGGAGTTTAGTGAAACTCCTGCAAGTAATGAAGAAGATATAAATCACTGAAAGTCGGATGCGCGGACATACTAATGAACAACCTGACACACATACCAGACTCTGTGATCACTGCATCATGATCAGTAAACAGACTAAACAAAAAGGTAATCTCTAACTACTATATATCATATATTTTATACACTGCTGTATATGGCATCTCAATAATTTGAATAAATGCTACTATGAAAATACATTTGACTTTTAAACTATTCCTGAAATATGATTTCTGTATTTAAAAGCCAAATCACCGCCTAAAAGCCTTACAATTTGCAAGGATACTCCACATTTCATTTTAAATAGTCTTAAAGGGGTTGATGCACTATTTTCAAAAAAAAGTTTATTTTAAAAGGCTCTGAAAAACTTGAAAAAACTTGAATTATCAAAATGCCATGAAAAATAAAGGAGATATGACCTATTGAAAATTTGCAAAGGAACATAAATGGAGGCGGCCATCTTCGAATGATGATGTCATCACACCTTTTTACCATATATGGCATATTGACAAAATGTCTTTTAAGCAAAGAAAATCACTACAAATGAAAAATAAGCATACAATTTATCATTTTACATCTGTATATTTATTTTTAAGTAAATGAAAAATAAGCATACAATTTATCATTTAACATCTGTATATTTATTTTTAATTAATTTTTGCAGTGATTTTCTTTGCTTTTAAAATGTATTTTGTCAATATGCCATATATGGTAAAAAGGTGTGATGACGTCACCATTCCAAGATGGCCGCCTCCATTTATGTTCTTTGCAAATTTTCAATAGGTCATATCTCCTTTATTTTTTATGGCATTTTGATCATTCTTTCAGCTTTTTTCAAGTTTTTCAGAGCCCTTTTAAATAAATCTTCAAGTTATGAAAACATTTGTCAAAATATTTATACATGGTTTTATTATGATTGCCCATTAAAACTTAAGATACCTATAACAAGGGTCTCTCCATCAACCCTAATTACATTCAGAAAATGTGCTCAAACGCTATCAGCAACATAAATATGGACTTAACGAAAAAGATTAATGTAAAACATTTTTCATACATATGGACGGACGGATGGACAAAGGAAGCATCATGGATGCAGGCGCTTGGGATACAACATAAGCTTTCAGCTTTCTCGTTCTTCGAACAGTCAAATCCATATTATTTAAATACCATCATTACCTTTCAATTCCAGAATGGTGCATTTCAGGATTACTTTTTTGGCCGGTTTGGTGATGTCAATCCAGGTTACCGTCAGCAAACCATCATACAGCAGCAATATCAGGTCACCCTACAACAAACCCAATGCCAGTGAACCAAAAATCCAAAGTCATTGTTAAAAAGAAAATGGTTTTCGAAAATGTATCACTTTTTACGGCATGGCAGTTTTGTGTGTTCTTACTTTTAATAAATTGTTCACAAGTCTCGCTGTTCTGTTCTAGTGCTATTTAGTCATTTAACTAGAAATGTGTCTCTGCAGTAAGCTAATAGCTGAAATATATAACCATTAAAAGGCCTTAACTATGCCAAAAGCCAATGGACTGGAACAGCAGGACAATATACACAACTAGACTTTATGTTGAAGATTCCTCGCAAAAATCGCTAAAATCTTTTGCAAAGTTCAAGAGTAGTACAAACTGTGATTCATATACGGACTGATAATGGCAAGTCTATATTCCTCCCATATATGGCGGGGACATAAATTAACAAACAAACAAAATACCCTTCCTTTGAACAAGGGTACCAACTGTCGTGTAACTGTCAAGTACCTTTTTTGTCCCTGGAGTCCTTCTCCCCAGAGTGAACTGAGAAGGACTGATTGCAATGTCAGGAGGCTCAAACATCTGTCGTGCCATCTGCTGCAGATGCATACAATTGGCATTGCCAGCGCTTCTCTGTCCGCGTGACTTAATGGTGTGAGACTCCTTCCGTGGTATCTGCCGGAGAATCGATAGTGCAGGTTTGAAAAGTACTGATGGGTCCAGCTGTAAAAGAAATACGTCGACACATACATATCTAAGAACAGTCTGTTTTACCAGGACTCCATGTGCGTAAATTTAAATATGGAGAAAACAGATTGTTTATATCAATTGTGGCTTGAGTGTATGTGTCTTGTCATAATCTTAATGTGCTTGTCAAATCAACAAAATAACATGCATAATCCCCTTATTGCCCTCTATCAACATACTAAGTTTCATAAAAATATTTTCAACACTTTCTCATCATGACAGGATCCATATTTGTGGGACGGACTGACGGGGGCAAAACTAAAGTCTCCTCCAGTGACACATTGGTAGGGGACTAAAAAGATGGACAGCAATGTTGAATATTTACGTAAGGGGAAGAGGAAACACGCAATATTTTTTATGGTAATGACCAAGAGTAAAAGTTTTACATTAATGCTTTGTCCAAAACTTGATTTGAATAAATACACATTTGTGTAAATGTAAATACGTATTGTAATTTGTTTCATGTGTACAACAAGCATTGTGCTGAAGCCGTAACCGAAGCACTGAGAGACCACCTCAATTAAGAGACCACTTGCTTCAAAAGACCACAATTTATATATTCAATTTTATTTTATACTTTGCAGTGATATAGTGGATTTTAGCAATGAAATAAAAGCGGTATTTCATACGTGTGAAATATAGAATTTTATTTTTTCACTGCCGGAAATACTCTTTTTTTTTTCACTATCAAAAAACATTATTATTTTTTTTAGAAAATAACTGTTTAATTTCGACTGTGAATGGACTAAGAAAATGAGCTATAGTTTTTAAAACTGGTCAAGTATTTCAGAATTGTTGTCATTTACAGTGAAAAAATGTTGTTTGTTCATTTTATTCAAAAACTACTTTTTTCAAGAAAATTGCTATAAAAGTTGTATCAATGGATTGGAAATAACTTAAAAAAGAAAATTATCTGTAGATTATTGAAATCGGTTAAGTTTAGAAGTTATGTGTTTTAAAAACAGCAAACCTATCATACTAAGCCAATGACGTTGTCAAATTAAAAAAAAAAAGTCTGCATACTGCAGTAATCTTTGATTATAAAGCATAAAAGAAAAAGAAAAATTATTGTTTTGTCATGAATAACAGATTTTATTTCATCTCAAAGTGATCAAACTTTTATATTTTCACTCATGCCTCGCATTCGTGAAAATATAAATTTTTCACACTTCTCGATGAAATAAAATCTGTTATTCATGACAAAACAACGAATATCCTCTATGTACTGCTTTAAATTAAAATGTACCCTTTCAGTGGTCTCTTATACAGGTGTGACTGTAGTTGACAAAACATAGCTCCATTAGCTGTTTGACAAGTTTCTATTGATTTTATAATGTTACACACCTGTTCTCCAAATTGTCTTTCAATGCCGACTATTTTCTCCAAAATCATTTCCTGGTGAAGGTTATTCCTATAATCTCCGTTTTCTATAGCCAGTATGCCACAGTTGGAAATTTCAGTGTCATCCTCTGTCGATTCCAACCGTTCTGAGGTGGGCTGAAAGTTGGTATCTAAAGAACATAACTGATCATTAGTATTCAATTCAGTAAGGTATGTTTCAGACAACAAATACATTAGGCGGGCAGGGATGGAGGACAACAGACAGCCAAAACACGTTTTAATTTTTGATGTGTCTGCCCAAAGGAAACTGTATTTCACTTTTTTGGGCTATAAAGTATTCGACAACTAGTTTCTTGTAATGACCAGCCAATAATTTGTTAAGGAACATAACAAAATAGAAGTTTTCGACCAGGCCAGAGAGATTCTTAGGCTACAGGTATTTTATATTGGGTGATCTCCTAATCTGAGAAGTGGATGGTATTCTCAAGTATTTACAAATAAACTTTCACGCATTTAAGTATTCTACAGTTACTGAGCAGAAGCTCTTTTCAGTTTTTGTTTTATTTTCAGTTAAGGGCAGTATTTCTTAACTTAATCACTCACTGTCACTTAACAACATGACCTGCGTAGTAGTATAACATTGCTGTGCATAAACTATGGATTAAATTTATCAATAGGGCCATCCTTAAAAAATTGTTGGTTTGCTGTGCTCCGACCCAAAAAGTTTTAGGTGGGTAGGTAGGTAGGTAGGTGAATATCTATTTTTACCCAAAGGCTAAAAAACATAAGAAATTAAAGGGAACATATTAAAATAGCAACAAAAAAAAAGTTAAAATAATTGCAAGAGGGTAGGGCTCTTTTTAGTGAGTAGGTCGAGCACAACAAACAAACAATTTTTTACGGATGGCCTAGGTAACTTTTAACTTTTTTTTTTTTCAATCACTCGTATACAATAACTGGTGAACCAATCACCCAATGATGCTGAAAATCAAACTTGACCTGGTTTTTGTCTCGCTACTGAAAAAATGCGAGACATAGGTGCCGCTAATGTTGGCGGGCTCGACGGCGTCAACATATTGTATTATAACTTTTTTGTCCTTGGGAGTAGAATGTTCAAATTTCATATATAACCTCCTGGTCATTGCCCGTTTTAATGCCAATAACAATGCCAATAACTTCCAGCCCTGCAACTGACTGTGGGTCCGACTCAAGGTCACTTAAATACATGTACCGTCACCAAATTTTAACACAAATATTGACGGTACATGTATTTTAGTGACCTTGACTCCTTTGACTCAAAATCTCATATATAAACTCACTGGAATTTGTTCTTGTCCAGCCATAAACTCATTGTTCTTGTCCAGCCATAATCTGTATAGCTTTCTTCTATTTTAAATGCATACACATTCCAATTTTCATGTGAGTTTTATAAGGTTTGACAGGAACTTAATTGCATTATCTTTTTTATTTAGCTACTGCAACAAGCTGGGTAATTTGATACTCCAGCAAAAGTTTATCAAGTGTCTATCTTTGGAAGGTTAACTTTTTACTTTAATTCCAATCAGTGTGACATATATAAAGGTTGTAAATATTCTGGATAAAAATATGTTTAACAAATAACAAATCTTTTTCTTATCGACTCATTTATTTAATTCAAAAAATATATTACAAATTCCCTTAAATAGAGTCTTGATAGCATTTGCCATGGTGATTAGACTGTTAAATATAATTGCCATTCTAACAGACTGCCAGATAATGAACTTCGATAAAAGCAAGAGTTATTGCTACTTATTATGGAAGTTTAAGAATTAATAACAATTGAGTAAAAATGCGTCTTTCATAGTAGTATAGAACAGTATTACATGAATTATATGTATTGACATTTTCCCTGATAAGTGATAATTGAAGCAATTACAGTATACAGCCACCAATCACTGCGGCTTAATTTATTGTTTGCAGCTGGGTAATTTGATACTCCAGTAAAAGTTTATCTGTATCATAAATTCTCTTAAAGGTACACATTTGTGAATTGTGAAGAAATAAATCCTATAACTGCGCAAAAACTACTACCTAATAAAACTGTAATATAACTAGGAGTGTGGGTGGGGTCTTCAGGGGCGTAACCATAAATTATATGCACGATACTAATAATTTGTTTAGTGGAGGTCTGGGAGTATGCTCCCCCACACACACGGACAATTTTAACAAGGATAATTTTAACAAGGAATGTTTTAATATGGTGCAATCTTGCGCTTTCTAGAACAATCTTTTCTGTCTTTTATCCACACAAAATTTATTATATTTGCGTATAGGCAGTAGTTACACCCTTGGTGAATAGAAAAGAGAAACAGAATATTTTAAACATTCCTCTATATTGAATTTCATATTGATATCTAAACAATCCTGTTCATTATATTTTCATCACATGACAAAACCAATATATGTTATTGTGAGTTGAAGTGACAATTGATGTCAAAATCTGAGAACGACACATTTCATTTCAATGTGTCACATTTCAATGTGTGTGGTCACTGTTAATCATGATTATGTACAGCAGAATTTATTCTGTTTCTCTTTATTAACATGCAAATAACTAGGACTTTGAGGGTAATTTCAAATTCATGAAACTTAAAAACCTTCTATTACATTTTTTATGGGGTGTAGAGGTTTTCAAGGGCGAAAACTCTTCATCAGTAGAAATATCTAATAAATAAATAATTTCTTATAACATATTGTTTATGTTCATTGGCGTAACACGGCATAATCATTATAGATCCTGAATTTGACTTTGTAGAATAAAAAAACAACAGATATATTGATTACATGAAAGCAAATAGAAGCCTGCCATACTGGAATAATACAAATGTGTTAGAGTGTGTCCATTGGGACACTAGCTAGCAGATACAGAAGATGTTAAAATATATGGGTATAGTTACTTAAAATATGCAATAAAAACAGCAGGTGTTACACGTTTAACTTACCCAAAACCTGTGAAGAGCTGAGGAGGGAGTCCTCCATCAGCATTTCTGCACCTGCCAGCAGCACATCATTATCGTCATCATCAAATGCTGAAAAGGTGAAGAAAAATATAAAATATTTTTCACACTGAGTAACTTCTGCAAATTAGTACTATTTACATATGTGTAATTTCTGAAGAAATTCTACATGTTCTGTTAAAATTACTTGCATGTTATATGATAAAACAGTTTTTCTGATTACTTACAATCTCCTTCCGCCACCTCCCTCTCTCCTCCCTCCGCCTCAGTCATCTCTCCTCCCTCTGCCTCCGCCACCTTCCTCTCTCCTCCCTCTGCCTCCACCACCTTCCTCTCTCCTCCCTCTGCCTCCGCCACCTCTCCTCCCGCCACCTTCCTCTCTACTACGGCCTGCTCTCCCTCTTCCATCATCTCAGTTGGAACTGTCGAAATGAAAACATGAATAGAAAATAAGCGTTCTTCAATAGTAAGTTTTTGTTGAATGTGATCAAATCTAAAACAAGCTGCATGCTTGGGGGATACTATATTAACAAAAGTATTTTAAAACTGAATAACGTTTTAAAGTTCAATAAACAACCATACACGTGTAGTCTGTTTTTTTGGGGAGGATTGCAAAATCAAAATCAGGTGTATAGAATGGCAATGCTTGTCCATCCAATATTTGCATTTAGCTTCATTTATTGAAAACTATGAATGCTACCAGTCTTGCTTGACTTTGTTAACAATTGCTATAAACCCTCGATTTTGTCAAGATGAGTTGAATTGAATTGAATTGGGGTTTTAAGGCGCACCAACACATTACAGGTTATATGGTGCCCAACAGGCATGAACATGCCAGGCTCATCCTCCATGTACATCGAGATAAAATATGGAAAATGGGCCTAGGATCTTCTCACCCTGAACTGCAGAGTTGCTGCAAATTCTATCGTAAAAACTCCATTTACGCTGGAGCCACGTTTATTGTTTTTCTGCCACTGCTCTTAGTGATGTGAGCGAGATGGCACCTGAAACAATGCAGGGGTCATGATGAAGACCTTTAATGAGCATGAACAAAAAATGACAAAATGAAGATGAATGGGGGGGTCCTTCCCCTCTGCATGTGACACTGTGTTTGCAGTGGTTGTATTCTACTCCGGCAACCACAAGATGAAGGTCGCTTGAAACATGTATGATGGACATGTTTCTTTAGGCGAGACATCAAGTTGCGCGCAACTCTTGTTATTACAACACTAAAGCCAAGGCTGTCTCAAATAGCCGGCATCCGGCTATATTCGCCTAGTGAACTAGTGACTAGATAGTTTCGAAAATTGAACTTTATCTACCCATTTATTTAATATAATACATGTATAACAATGTAGTGGGTTTGATAAACTAAAATTTATATTCGCCTTTTATTTCGTCTGCATCCGTCAAGGGCAATAACCCCTACTGATGATCTGATGATACTGACAATCAAACTTGACCTTTATTTCATAACACTGTGAACAATTTGATATACTGAAACGTTAATACATTATTGAGTCGAAACTGTTGTTCCTGCAGATGGAGGGACATACCACCATTATGACCATTTGTTGGGTGTGTTTGGTCCCTGACATACTGAGTGTAACAAAATACCCATTAAGTCCTGTTTGTAGATCAATTAGCTAACCAAGTTCATCTGTTTTCACGAGGCCGCAGACACATTTCTAATTTGGAACTAAAACAATCAAGGCATAAACAAGCACATCCATCTACATCTCAGCAAATGAGGGCGTCCGAATTCTTATGATACCTTGTTTTAATAGTCAAGACCGATATTACAGACATGAAATACAGCCGCTTATTTATTAAACTTAATAAGCCAAATTACTTAAACATTAATATTAATTATAACAAGAGGGCCAAGATGGCCCTAAATCGATCACCTGAGTACTGGCCCATTATCAAACTTCTTTGAAATCTTATGGTCATATACAATCTGTGCAAGTTTGGTTAAGATTGTTCAAGAAATGTGGCCTCTGTTGTGTTAAAACATTGATATAAAGACACGGACAAAGTTTGGTAAAGATCAAATACAAAATGAAGGTGCTAGAGTGTAACACCAGGGGCAGGGCCAAATGTGACCCCAGGGCTACATGTAATATATGAGAGTGAGAGCTGTGTGCCTTGCGGTTTCAGAGAGGAAGATTGTTTAAGTTTTTCCCTATACAAGTCTATGTAAAACATGTGACCCATGTGGCGGGCCAAATATGACCCTAAGGTCACCATTTGAACAAACTTGGTAAAGGACCATAAGAGTATAGTAAATGCAAAATATTAAACCTCTGCCTCTGGCTCTTGTAGTTTCAGAGATTTTTTTTTAAAAAATCCTATACAAGTCTATGTAAAACTGTGACCCCGGGACAAGGACAAATTTAGTAAAACAAACTTAGTAGAGGACCATAAGCTGATGCTACACGTAATACATGAGAGCTCTGTGCCATTTGGTTCCAGAGAAGAAGATTTTTTAAGTTTTTCCCTATACATGCCTATGTAAAACATGTGACCCTTGGGGCGGGGCCAAATGCGACCCAAGGGTCACCATTTAAACAAACTTGGTAATGGACCATAGGCTTATAGTAAATGCAAAATATCAAAACCTTGGCTCTTGTAGTTTCCAAGAAGAAGAATTTGTTCCCCCCCTATATAAGTCTTTGTAAAACGGTGACCCCCGGAGCGGGTACAAATTGACCCCAGGGTCACCATTTGAACAAACTTAGTAGAGGACCATAAGGTGATGCTACATGTAATACATGAGACCTCTGTGCCTTGTGGTTTCAAAGAAGATTTTGTAAAATGTTTTCCTATATGTCTATATGAAAAACATGCAAAATCTCAATATACAAGTATTGAAGTTTGGTCAAATTTGGCCAAGTGGTTTCTGAGGAGAAGTCGTTCAAAGAAAAGTTAATGCCGACTATGGACGACGGACAGACGACGGACGAAGAGTGATCCCCATAGATCACCTTGAGCCTCAGGTGATCTAAACAAGAGGTCAATGACCTTGAAGCTCTACTGATAAGTTTTTGATAGCTAGATCAGCATTCCTGTGAAGTTTCATGAAAATCCGTCAAGTAGTTTCAGAGGAGTAGTCGCTACAAGTTTTCATTCTATAACTCTATGTAAACAAAGATGGCCGCTGGCGGCCATATTTAACGTCAAATCAAAATAATTTTTACCAAGGATCAACATCATGTCATACTGATCATTTTAGAAAAAGTCCCATATCAATATCACTTATAGTTTTCAAGAAGTACTCGCTACAAACTTGTTTTTTGAAAATCTATTTTTAGCTATGGCGGCCATCTTGAATTTCCAACCAACCTGAAATGTTGCTAGGATCATTTAGACATCAAGAGCAACATTCCTGTTAAGTTTCATGGAAATCCGTCAAATAGTTTCAAATAACTCTATGTAAACAAAGATGGCCGCTGGCAGCCATGTTTAACGTCGAATCAAAACGATTTTCGACAAGGACCAACATCACGTCATGCTGATCATTTCTGAAAAAGTCCCATATCAATATCACTTGGAGTTTTCAAGAAGTAGTCGCTACAATCTTGTTTTTTAAAAATCTAGTACTTGATTTGACAGTCATCTTGGATTTCACATCAAAATGAATTCTTGCTAGGATCAACTAGACCTCATGGGCAACATTTCTGTAAAGTTTCATGAAAATCCATTCAATAGTTTCAGAGGAGTAGTCGCTACAAAAACAAGAGGGCCAAGATGGCCCTACAGCGATAACCTGAGTACTGGCACATTATCAAACTTCTTCGAAATCTTATGGTCATATACAATCTGTGCACGTTTGGTTAAGATTGTTCAAGAAATGTGGGCTCTGTTGTGTATAACAACATTGATATCGACAGATTAAGACACAACATTGATATAGACAGTTTAAGACACTGACAAAGTTTGGTAAAGATCAAATACAAATTGAAGGTGCTAGAGAGTAACACCTTGGGCAGAGCCAAATGTGACCCCAGGGCGACATGTAATATATGAGAGCTGTGTGCTTTGTGGTTTCAGAGAAGAAGGTTTTTTAAGTTTTTCCCTATATAAGTCTATGTAAAACGTGACACCTGGGACGGGGCCAAATGTGAACCCAGGGTCACCATTTGAACAAACTTGGTAGAGGACCAAAATTGTATAGTAAATGCAAAATATTAAACCTCTGGCTCTTGCAGTTTCAGAGAAGATTGTTTTTTTCCTATATATATGTCTATATAAAACTGTGACCCACGGGGCGCGGCCAAGTTTGACACCAGGGTCACCATTTGAACAAACTTGGTAGAGTACCATAAGCTTATAGCAAATACAAAATATTAAACCTCTGGCTCTTGCAGTTCCAGAGAAGAAGATTTTTTTCACTTTTTCTCTATACAAGCCTATGTAAAACTGTGACCCCGGGTCGGGGCCAAATGTGACCCCAGGTTCACCATTTGAACAAAATTGGTAGAAGACCATGAGCTTATAGCAAATGCAAAATATTAAACCTCTGGCTCTTGCAGTTTCAGAGAAGATTTTATTTTTTTCCTATATAAGTCCATGTAAAACTGTGACCCCCGGGGTGGGGACAAATTTGACCCCAGGGTCACCATTTGAACAAACTAAGTAGAGGACCATAAGCTGATGCTACATGTAATACATGAGAGCTCTGAGCTATGTGGTTCCAGAGAAGAAGATTTTTTTCAGTTTTTCCCTATACAAGCCTATGTAAAATTGTGACCACCGGGGCGGGGCCAAATGTGACCCCTGGGTCACTATTTTAACAAACTTGATAGAGGACCATAAGCTTATAGCAGATGCAAAATATTAAACCTCTGGCTCCTGCAGTTTCAGAGAAGAAGACTTTTTAAGTTTTTCCCTATACATGTCTATGTAAAACATGTGACCCTTGGGGCGGGGCCAAATATGACCCGAGGGTCACCATTTGAACAATCTTGGTAATGGACCATAAGCTTATAGTAAATGCAAAATATCAAACCTCTGGCTCTTGTAGTTTCCGAGAAGATTTTTTTCCTATATAAGTCTATGTAAAACTGTGACCCCCGGGGCAGGGACAAATTTGACCCCAGGGTCACCATTTGAACAAACTTAGTAGAGGACCATAAACTGATGCTACATGTAATACATGAGAGCTCTGTGCCTTGTGGATTCAGAGAAGAAGATTTTTTTAAGTTTTTTCCTATATGTCTATATGAAAAACATGCAAAATCTCAATATACAAACTTTGGATCCCCGGGGCACGGCCATTCTTGACCCCGCGGACTTCATTTGAACAAACTTGATAGTCTAGGCGTTGGCGATCATTTTAAAAGAATAACTGTTGAAATCTGTCTAGCGGTTCTGGAGAAGAAGATTTTTTAAGGTTTCGACCATATATAGTAATGGCGGCCATCTTGGATGTCGTGCTGACCTAATTTTAACAAATCTAAAAAGCATTCATCTAAGGATCTTCCATATGAAGTTTGGGCAAAATTAGCCAAGCGGTTTCTGAGGAGAAGTCGTCTGAAGAAAAGTTAACGACGACGGACAACGACGGACGGACGGACGGACGACGGACGACGGACACAGAGTGATCCCAATAGATCACCTTGAGCCTTCGGCTCAGGTGATCTAAAAAGTGTACGGACGGACAGACAGACGGACGGACAGACGGACACCACACCACGGCATAAGCTCTGCTGATCTCTGATCAGTAGAGCTAAAAATAAACCCATGAACCAAGGTTTCTTGTGAGGAAAAATATATATATTTTTTTTTTTTTTGAAAAATCGAACCCATGAACCAGTTTCTCATGAAACAAGAAATCCGTGGTTTCACATGTCTCGCCTAACGGGGGCTGGAAAAAAGGTCAATGATGCTTAAAAGAAAGCTTGTAAACATTTTAGTAACTAAAAACAACGGAGATTGTCGTTTGCTGAGATGACATTTAAGTGCATTTGTTTAAAAACAAAATGCCATGCTATTAAAAACAAGAGGCCCCAGAGGGCCTGTGGATGTTCTACTGGCTAAAACGGCTCTTATATCAAGGGTTTTCGACATAAAATTCCCATCAGTAGTTTTTTTAAAACATTGCACAAAAACAACAGGGATAGGATGGCCTTAGATCGCTCACATGGTAATCAGTCAATAAGTTTGCTGTGTCTAGTCTGTATTTTTTAATTTGTCCCACTTTCTTCTATGAATGAAATTTCATAAAAATGGGTTGGGTTGGGTTGTTGGGTGCGGGGGTGGAATTGTATAAATTTAAATAAATTGTAGAAATCCAACAAGCCATTTAGGAGGAGTGGCGCCGACAAGAAATTAAAAGTAAAAATGCCATAACTCTGTCATAAATCAGCTAACTGGAACAAAAGCGCGATATGCATAACTAGACATCTTACCTTCCTGCCAAGTTTCGTCGAAATCCAATAAGGGGTTTAGGAGGAACAGTTTAAAAGTAAAAATGTCAAGGGGCCATCACTCCATCAAAATCAACGAACCGGAAAAAAATGCAATAGACACAACTAGAAATCATAGCAATGCTTCCTGCTAACACGGCGTTAACACCAAAAAAACTTTAAAACAAGTAATTAAAAAAAAATGAAATAAAGAATTTTTTAAAAAAGATAAAAAAATATAAAAGAAGAAGAAATAGATACAACTATAAGCAAAGTTTTAAAGGTCTAGTCTAGTGCATACAGTTTGTGAAAAAGTGACCTAACGCAAAAGTTGAACCTAAAAATTATTAAGTTATCTGCCCTTTGCTTGGAGGGTCAAGGTCACTTACAAATTTGCTTTGTCATGTTGCGATGTAACACCCAAGATACAACTATAAGCAAAGTTTGAAAGGTATAGTGCATACAGTTTGTGAGAAAATGACCTAAACGCAAAACTTGAATGTTGACGCCGTCGCTGCCGCCGGAAAAGCAACACCTGTCTCTTTTTTTCTTCGAAAAGGCGAGACAAAAAAGGAAATAATAAAAAAAACAAAAAACAAGAAGCAAAATATGCCTTCTGTGCTTCTGTGAGATTTGAACCCACAACCTGAATAATTCAAGGGCATTTATCAATTTAAGGGTATAACTCCGGCGTTACTAGGATTCCGAAATAAATTTGCCGCATCATATCCCACTATTGGGATAAACATTATAATCAAGTTTAATGAAAAGCAAACAAGCAGTTATCAAGATATGGCTGTGGACGGACAGAATTAAGCAATTTTATCAATTAAAGGGCAATAACTACGGCGTTACTAGGAAGATTCCAAAATAAATTTGCCGCGTCACATCCCACTATTGGGATAAACATTATAATCAAGTTTAATGAAAATCAAACAAGCGGTTATCAAGATATGGCTGTGGACGGACAAAATTAATCAATTTTTGGCAATTAAAGGGCAATAACTTCGGCGTTACTGGGGCGATTCCGTAAAAAATAAACATTATTACCAAGTGTAACGAAAATCCAATCTGCAGTTATGAAGATATGGCTCCGGACGGACGGACGGACAACGCCAAATCCAAATTATGCCTTCGGCGGGGGATAATTAGTTACCTGTATCATTTCCACTGGATTCTTGGACCTCAATCAACTGCTTGGTAGTCCCCATAGCACCTTCAGGCAAAATGGAATTTGGTGGTTTCAGTCCATAGATGCAATGAAAGCACCCTTTGAAACTCAGACTGTTTTCAGGTGTTAAGTTTTCCATCTCATTTTGTCTGATATTTTCTGTTGGGTTCTGATCGAGGCCTTGTGGCTGATATGTGAGTTTACCAGCAGCAGACATCTGGAAGTTCCCTTCTTCTTCATTTTCACCCTTTTGTGCAGGCTGGGCATCTTCTGTATCATTAGCACTTTTCAAATGGGCAGATAAGCACCCCCTATAAAACAATGATCTAGTTATCATCATTTTTTACAATTATTGTGTTTGTTTTATTATAATTATGTGGCATCTCTTATCACCTGTTATTACATGTAAAACTTCATTTCAATAACAATATCAATTTAAATTTCCAAGATTATATAATAAATTCATATGTTTTAACATACATCAGCCAGAAAGGGTGAATCCACTTTTTATACGCCTTTACGTGTATACTAGGTCTTAGAAGACTATACAATAACTAGAAGAAATGTCATGGTAAGTGACAAATGCCCCTGAAAAGTTTTTTTTTACCCCCAAGTGTGACTTTGACCTTTGAGGTACAGACTTGATTCTTGGATTGATTCTTGTGTGTGACACATCTACTCATTGTGATTAACATTTTTGTGAATTTTCAATAAATTCCCTTCATATGCATCCCTTCGGGGGCATAAAAGTAACTTGGACATGTATCTAAATTTAATTGGATTTAAATTACCTGCTACTCTCCACCTCCTTGATAGGAGTGTTGGAACTCACATGAAGGCATTCATATAGAATCTTGTCTCTTTTCTGTCTTGACGACCTGGTCAATTTTGGTATGGCAGCAGGAAACTCCTCTGAAACGAATAAAATACTTTTCAATTAAGTCGATCCTCTCCATTGTTTTTAATCATTATATATGTTTTTATACTTGGTGGAAAACATCTCTTGATCCAGCTAGATGTCAACGGGCAACATGTCGAGCCCGCCAGTTTACAGATATACATTGCGAGGAGACTAGGATTAAAGGTTAGACATTGCTGAAAGCAGCAGTGGAAGCTTAGAACATGGAAAAGTAAAATAAAATTTGTGCATTAGTTAAGTTCGAGTTCTTTTATTTTAAAATAACTAAGTACGAAATAATGTATTAATATCTGAAATCATTTGTGCCGCCAAGGAATTTCAAAATTCCTCTATGCATGACAAAGTTATAGCCCGGACAAGATCGGACTGCATGACCTCTAAGTGTGACCTTGACCTCTGAGCTGGAGGCCAGGGTGTTGTACGCGACATATCGTCCTCTTGTGGTGATCATTTGTGTCAAGTTATTTCAAAATCCCTCTATGCATGACAAAGTTACAGCCTGGACAAGATCGAACAGCAGCAGGGTCCGACAAATTCTCTGCCCGGAGCCCGCGGGCTACCAATAGTCGAGATCCGGACTACCATTTTTTTCTATCTCGCGTCCGGTGGGCTACTGCAAATTAGTCAGATAAGATTACATCGCCACGCGTCGATAATAACACCAATTAACAAGGTGTTTAGACACCACGGGTGATCGGATCAGATCGATTGACAGATTAGTTATGTACAGGGTTTCCCCAAGACCTATATCGGATGTCGCATGCGACATGCTTTAATGCCCGGCGGCGATTTTCCGTCATCCTTTGATCTCCGCGACATCCCTTAAATCCCAAAGCATTATGCCACTTGAAACAATTGCAGTCCTGCGCGTGCCTGAATCTGATTGACAGGTTTATTGTCGCTCCCACTAAATAAGCTATCAGCCAATCATATTCGCGATAGCAGACTGCTGATTACCACCTGTGACCTGACCCTTGACCTGTGTATACACTTGTTAGTGTTGAGTAATTAGGACACGGTGCTTTATTGATGAGGGACATGTGTTGAGTTGAGTAGAACAATTGCCGAAAATGAATGTTTATGATCGAGAAACAAACATGATTGTTTCATTCTGCAAGAATTTGTATGTAAGGGCTGTTCCATTAAAACATACCAGTGGGTTGCGGACGGCGATTTATAGAAAATACATGACCCAAAAAAACTCCGGAATATCGCATCTACAGGTGGGTGGGTAAATCACACAAAAACAATTGAGTTGTGGGGAATGGGGGGTATCTGAAATAAATCAATCAAGATGGGGTCTCAAACATTTTTAATCAAGATGGGGTGCTTTTCAAGTTAACAAAACACATTTTTTTCTCGAATACTCGTTGATATGGCTTGTTGCTTCTAAAAAAAATTAACTGCACTACCGACCCTCCCTCACGTGTACATAGTTCACAATGTGCGAGTATGCTCCAGAGGAGTCCTGCACAGTAACGGAAGAAGAAGAAGAAGAAGAAGAAAATAGAATGAATTCAAGAACGACAACTCCTACGAAATTTCGTAGTTTGTCATCAATTAGATTCGTACTATTGTACATCGTACTCAATTTGATTCATACCATCGGTTATTTTTCAGAGGGGAAGTTCCGTGCAGCTGTCGTTGCATGGCCGTTTTTGAAAAAATCGCGCCCAATATTTGGTGGAGTGGGTGGGGTAAAAAAAAAAGTTTTTTTGTTTTTTTTAAACTCTTACTTTCTAAATATTGTTATGTTTTTTAAGTACGAAAATATAACAACAAACTTTAAAGTGACACTGTCAAAAATAAAACATTATCTATTTCATTTCAATGATTAAGAGGCATTTTATAATAATTTTGCTTTAGCACCCACATGATTTAAAATATCTTTCTAAAATTTAGTTAAACCCTTAAAGCCTAGATTTAAATCTTTATAAAATGCCTCTAAATTACTTAAAAGGAATTTGATAATTTGTTTTATTTTTATATTGATAAAACAACAAAGTCAAAAGTCATATATTATAGAAATAATTTTATTGATTAATCCATTTACATACAAACATGTTTAATAACAGTGAAAAATGTTAATGAGTCGCCTCGAGTCCGCTGCGCGCATGCCTGGCTACCAAGTTCAGTTTCTGGTAGCCCAGTGGGCTACCACAGATTTTAAAGATTTGTCGGACCCTGCAGCATGACCTCTCAGTTGACCTTGATCTTTGAGCTGGATGCCTGGGTGTTGCACACGACACATCGTCCTCTTAGGGTGATCATTTAGGGTGATAATTCTGCCAAGTAAATTCAAAATCCCTCGATGCTTGACAAGGTTACAGCCCGGACAAGATCGGACTGCATGAACTGCACCTTTGAGCTGAAGACCCGGGTTTGTACGCGACACATCGTTTTCTTATGTCAAGTTATTTCAAAATCCCTCAATACATGACAAAGTTACAGCTGGAACAAGATCTGACTGCATGAACTGCATGACCTCTACGTGTGACCTTGACCTTTGAGCTGGAGGCCCGGGTATTGTGCGCGACTCATTGTCCTCTTGTGGTGATAATTTCTGCCAAGTAATTTCAAAATCCCTTTATGCATGACAGTTACAGCCCGGACAAGATCGGACCGCATGAACTGCATGAACTCATCCGAGCTTTCATTGATATTAACAATGTGGTAAAGTTTGGTAAAGATAGGTTGAAAAATGAAGGCCCTATCGTCTTATCGAGGCAAAATATAGCAATATAGCATTTTTAACTAAATCAAGGGCCATAACTCCGCTGTTACTTGGCCAATCTCGCTGGTTTTCGAACTCATCCGAGCTTTTATTGATATTAACAACCTGTTAAAGTTTGGTAAAGATTGGATGAAAAATGAAGGCCCTATTGTCTTAACGAGACAAAAGTTAACAACGGACAACGGACGGACGGACGACGGACAACTCGGCATCCCATAAGCTCTACTGGCCGAAGCTTTCGGCCAGTAGAGCTAAAAATTTAATAAAATTGATAAATACAATGAATAAATTTCGAAAGCAATACGTATTTCAAACTTTTAATGCATTTAATAACACGTTTTTCGTTTTTGTTGTCCAAAAGTCGCATTTCTCTTCAACGGACATAAATTGGATACCCACAATCCTTTGCGATGTGTGTACCTATTAACAAGGCGGCACTAATAACGGGTTTATGATCCGGAATTCTTAACAATTTTTTCGGATTATTTCTGACTTAAGAACCCATCGATAACTATCGTGACCCAGTATACATTATTCGGGCAATTGAATTTTCACAAAACAAAACTAAAATTGTCTTCTGCTTCAATTTTTTAATAGTTATTGAATAATAATGCATTAAATTGACTGCAAAATTGTACACTGATAATGAAGGTAAATCGCGGCGATGGCCTGCGATTTTCAAACTGGGTTATTCGTCGTTCGAATCAATACGGATCATGGCGAATCGCGGTGATTGTGTCACGGTGGTCAAAAGTTATTGTCCCCGCATTGAGTGGACTGTCCGCCGATAGCGCGGACAAAATCAGTTTGTCCGCGGTGCGATAAAGCAGCATATTGTACATACAATATATAGCGGAAATTCCCGTGTTGCGTTTTCATATCACTTCAGTGTATATAGCTCCCAAAGCAGGGGTATAAATATTTAGGAAATCAGCAACCAAAAATACACACTTACCATTTCCTTCCTGTTTGTGGTACACTGGAACAGTCAATACTCCAGGGCATTGTCCAACGTTTTCTTCAAAAAGATTTCCATCTCTTAACTGAAAAAAAGAAAGAAACAAGATTATTATGATGTCTACACTGATGGCATTCCAAACTGTGTTCAGTATGAATTTAAGTTTGAACTTTTCATGTTTTTTGGATTAGAAAAAGGATTGAGAAAAGGTCTCAAGAAGGCCTAAAGAGACCCAAATTCTACAAGATGGCACTATATTCATGATATTCTGGTGTAAAAATCTACCATGTTCAGCATTACTGGAATTTAAATGCCATTTTTATTTTTTTAAACCTAGAATCTAATACACAACTTAGGACTTTATATTCAGTTATAAAAGGAACACTGCAATCTTGAAGTGTTTATTAAATGCTGAAATTAGCGTCTCAATTAATTTATCCAGCATCATTTTGACTTTTAACCTGCTTGCATGTAATTAAAAAAATGTTGAGTTTCCATGTTTTCGTCTTATTCTAGCATAGGTTTAAATATTGGTGCAATATAATCAACAATTGCTTTGTTCTTATAATTAATATTAATGACTGAACAAGTTATGTAGTAGTTATGTAGAAAAACTAATGGGACGCTGTGAGATTTTCAAAAATAAAGATTGCCGTGTGTCCCTTTAAGGTATGTTCTACATGTTACAAGATTTGATTTTTGCATTTTAATTAGGTGTGCCATATATCAGCTATTGATTATGCATACAGAAATCATGTTTCCCTCCATTAGCGCATGGATCTGACATGAAAATTATGATACTGACCTTTAAATTGATGCGACATTCAAACCTTTTGAGAATACATGCGCACATAAGAGTGTCACCCCATCACCTGAAGCGGTTTAGGAGTTATATACCAAACAGCCTGTGACACTGAATGCGTGACAATGAGTTTGGTGCCCTCACACATCCCCCACTCCACCCCACCCCACCCCACACAAATGCTATCAAAAACTTACACACACATAAAGGTTCACCTTAATATCTAAAATGGTTAAGAACTTAAGGAAAGGATATGTTAGTCTAGAACACTTATAAATTTATGTTTGAAAACTTAAATTCACTTTTTTAAACTTTAATCGAGAGCAATAATTCTGTAACAAATAAATTGACTTTGCTCATTGCCAAACTCACCAGAGATCTTATTGAAATACGTTTTTTTCCGAAATGATTAAACAAAAGCACCGCCTAGTGTGGCATACATACGCCCATCGTTCCATTGTTGTAGACCCAATACTAAGGAAGTTTTGAAAGTTTTTAGCCACAATTACATGTAAACGCAAGGTTTTAAATTTGAGGTAAAACCTTTATCAAAGGGAAATAATAAAAAAGTAAGAATCCTAGTGTTATGGGCCTTTTTTTCAAATGCAACTTGGATCATGCTGAAGATGTGTACACAGTTCATTGTTGTACCTTATACTTTGAATATTCTGGTTTGAATGTTAATTTACCCTAACAAGTTTCTGTATGGCCTCCAATGCATCTGGATTATCGGCTAGACCATCAAACAGTAGCTCCACCATGGGGTCAATGCACTCCCGAAACTGTTTGTCTGAAAGTTCCATTGTGGAAGAATGCATGATAGCATTCCGAGTGCTTCGAATCTGTAAAACAAGAGAATATGCATGAATACAGTTCAGAAAAAAAAAATCAAAAAAAATCTCAACATTTTAATTAATTTTAATGATTATTTAACATGTTTAGATTGTTTGAATAGTGTTTTACATCATTTTTAGCCGTGTTTTTAGAAACACAGTTTTCTTGGTAAGGTCATTGCTTCATGAGAAAAAGGTGCTGTTAAAGATTGTTTATAAATAGATGACGTCAACTGAGCGGGCGGGCTTCAAACATTTTCTTTTTGTTATATCTTAGCATAACCATGTCCAATCTTCACCAATCTTTATCAGCACCTTCTGATGAAGCAATGACCTTACTCAAAAAACTAGTTACCTACTTTCTCCAAAACATATTGTTACGTTAACCTTTTTGTTTAAAGGTGCATATGTACTCATTTCATTGTTAAAATTCCCCCAAAAAGCGGTGTTCTAATAAAGAAACTATAAAAATAAACGTCTTTGGTCAGTTACCTTCACCTGGATACCGTTAGGTTACATATATATTCTCAATTGAATATTGCATTTTCTTAAAAACATCCCCCGTCTTTTAAGAAAAATAAAAGTTACGACTTTCCGCGACTATTTCCGATCGTCCTCCGGAAATTTCCGGAGGTCACGTGGTTTGAATAATTTATGCAGATCTGAATGTTGTAAACAAAAATGGCGGAGTCATCACCCCCACGAAAAAAGTTGAAACGGCAATCAAAGCTCACTGAATCGGAGACGAAAAGAAGAAGAAAGAACAGGGATCGACAACATCAGAAAACAAGAGTGTTTTTGGGATCCGAGTGGAATCGCTGGATATTAATTAAACAAGAAAACCAGCAGACGAACGACAGAGCAGTTGCGACCTTTTTGATCGATCAGTAAGTTCAGTTTGTATTTTCTTCACGCTTGATGAGGGAGCAATAAGGATCATAGTATACATGGTATTAGCTCTGTTTTATTACATACATACATGCGACGGTGTGATGAAAATAATTTCTACTGGTCGGTACAAATTACCTTCAAAATTAGACAAAAGCTTATTGTTCGTCCTTCATTGGGTTCGTACCCATGTCAACTAAACAAACATATAGACGTTATATTTTCAGTATTTTGTTTTTTTACAATACTACGGTTTATGTTTTAAGAAACATTCATGTCCTTTTAGTTTATGTAAATTTTCAGATCCAGGAAATCCACAAAAGTAAATAAAATGTGTATTTGTCACTTTAGTAGGCATATTTGATAGATATTTTATTTTTTGTTATTATTAATTATGACAGCTACAGACAAACTTGTGACGATGAAGCTGAACCTGTCCCAGTATACGATTTTGCAGTGCCCGGGCCCTCAGGCTCAGGATTGACATCCACTCCAGAGCCGAAATTTCTACATAAACTTCATGAAGGTGTTGAGAAAACTCCCTCTGTTTCTGAGATATCTGCTGCTGATTCAGAAAGGTAATTCATAATGCATTTGCTTAATGAACATATCTCCAATACAGGTGGCTTCGCTGTTAACTTGTGAAATTATCGTACTAAGTAGGGGTGCAACGATTAATCGCGATACTTCCTCTCAAGATACGCATGTATACCGCATTTTGGGGTCTGTATCGCAATATGGTAACGATACACAAATAAGCATAAACTTGCTGTTATTTACAGAAATAATCTCAAAATTAATTGTAACAGTCAGTCAAGTATCGCGATATGTATTGTATCATGAGCATAGTGTATCGTTGCATCCATAGTACTAAGTTAAAATGTTATATACCATGGAGTAAATGCTGTTCTGCATTTAGTGGCTATACACTTAATATTTATTGATGACTTATTTTGTTTATATGTTACGGTGATGTTATCCGTTAATAATTTTTTTCCTAACAGTTTTGAGTATGAGACCAGTAGCCAATGCAGTAGAAATTAGTGCTGTATTGACACAAATTAAAAAAAACACAGCTTCCAAATAATTCACAATAATGTGTTGCAATATTAAACCGATTGAAATAAACCAGTTCATGTATATATACAAACTAAAATATCTTTGAAAATTATGTTTAGTCATTTTATAGTTATACTATTGAAATAAAAAACATTGCTATTTCAGTATTGCATTTTCTATATTGACAGAGATGATCCTGTGGTAATGTCTGGTGTAGAGGAGATGAAGACTTCAGAGAGTGAGACAGAGTTCAGGTTAGTTGTATTTTGTATATGGTATATATTGATAGTCACCCATATCATAAGTCGCACATCTGCCTGTTGGCCTTACTCTGCAAGATCTGGAAGTCTTTTAAAGTCAGATAAAACCAGGATCTACATCTTCCTATCATTCCAGCCCGTAACAACTTAAAATGCTCACAGACACACCTTAGTCCTTACATGTTATCTTATGTTTTTCATCATTATACATGGATGAGCCATTTAATTGAAACACCATTTTACAGTAACCACTATTGTTTTGGGGCGTCTGATTGGTTGAAAAAAGTATAGGGTCTATTAGGGCATATAGTCAGACTAAGAGATTCTGATTTAGAATAAAGTACCAAAATCATAACAAATCTCCATAAAAAATAATATTAAATTTTCAGCATAAAACAGGTTCATTTAGGATATTTTTATTGAAATTTGCATTTTATTGATAAAATTGTACTGAGGGTATATTTACAAAAAGTAAAAAAAAAAGTAAATAAAATACAATTTATTTACTGTCATTCTAGGGTGACATCTTCAGTGAAGTATTTATTAGAGGCTGAAAGCATTACATTATTTCCAATTTGCTGATCATTTTTTGAGTGTATATAAGATAGTTCTTTAAGAAAAGTTAGTTTTTTTTCAGCCAGTCTTATTTAGAAACAGGGATTGAAGGCCAAAAGGCTATAATGTAGGCCTATGGGAAATGCAATAGTGGTATATGACCATTTCAGTCGAACGATTCGTCCCGTCTTTATTATTTTTATAAAATTCTGGCAGACTGAGATTCACCATCTGCTCTGAGATGATTTTTAATTGCAAAATTAATGCCTTATTTCAATTAGAAAGCTCTCTCAGGGATATATAGACTGTTTCAAAACAGTTGTTTTTTTAAATATTTTTAAAATCCGTTTTCCCAGCTTGCCCCAAATTTAAGTCCACTTGTCTTATTTTTGAATATGTATGCAGTAGTGTAAGGCCTGTACATGTATATCAATCAGGGTTCGACACTAATGCTAGTCTGCTAATCCTGTGCCCACCTGTTTTTCAGGAGGACTACCTAAACGTGAAAGTTGGCTAGTCCGTTGGACTAGTAACTTTTCGAGCCCCATTATAGATATTACAGCCGAAAAATACACATTCCTAATATAGGGCCAGGGTCACTCGATTAGGCGAAGTTGCTTAAAACTTCGCTATGATTTGGCCGACTTCGCTTTTCTATCCATGTGGGGCGAAATTTTAGTCGGGTCAATTTCGTCAATTTCAAATATGATTAACCTCATAATTAACAAACCCTCACCCTCTAAAATACACAATTAGCGCGTGTTTCACAAGTACCTTATTTAATCCCATTACCATTAAATAACAACCCGATAGCCTAATTAGCGATAATTATCAGTTGCCTGAGGCGAGATGTGAATATAACCACCATGTTTGCTTGTTAGGCGATCATGTGATTAGATCATGTGGGGATCATTTGCGCGTTCTATTTAAGTAAACTAATCAAAGCCATCGTATTTTTCCGTTTGGTGAATAATTAAAAATCTTACTTCAAACTACTGCGCAAGGGCGGGGTTATGATTAGACGATATACTTCGAAACGGATTTCTCCTGCGATAAATAAACTTAAAAGTCGGTTATAATTGTATGACATCGGCACAGTTGTAAAGAATCTTTGCGGCGGTCGTCAATAAGAACAAGAGGGCCATGATGGCCCTATATCGCTCACCTGAGTTAATTTGAACCAATAAAAGAGGGCCAGGGCCAAGATGGCCCTAAAGCGATCATCTGAGTACTGGCACATTATCGAACTTCTTCGAAATTTTATGGTCTTATACAATCTGTGCAAGTTTGGTTAAGGTTGTTCAAGAAATGTGGGCTCTGTTGTGTATAACAACATTGATATAGACAGTTTAAGACACTGACAAAGTTTGGTAAAGATCGAATATAAAATGAAGGTGCTAGAGAATAACACCTTGGGCAGAGCCAAATGTGACCCCAGGGCTACATGTAATATATGAGAGCTGTGTGCTTTGTGGTTTTAGAGAAGAAGATCTTTTAAGTTTTTCCCTATACAAGTCTATGTAAAACGTGACCACTGGGGTGGGGCCAAATGTGAACCCAGGTCACCATTTGAACAAACTTGGTAAAGGACCATAAGAGTATAGTAAATTCAAAATATTAAACCTCTGGCTCTTGTAGTTCCAGAGAAGAAGTCTTTAATGTGTTTCCTATATAAGTCTATGTAAAACTGTGACCCACGGAGTGGGGTCAAATTTTACCCCTGGGTCATCATTTGAACAAACTTGGTAGAGGACCATAATCTAATAGTAAATTCAAAATATTAAACCTCTGGCTCTTGCAGTTCCAGAGAAGAAGATTTTTTTCAGTTTTTCCCTATACAAGCCTATGTAAAACTGTGACCCCCAGGGCGGGGCGAAATGTGGCCCCTGGGTCACCATTTGAACAAAATTGGTAGAGGACCATGAGCTTATAGCAAAAGCAGAATATTAAACCTCTGGCTCTTGCAGTTTCAGAGAAGAAGGCTTTTTAAGTTTTTCCCTATTCATATCTATGTAAAACTGTGACCCCCAGGGCGGGGACAAATTTCGACCCCAGGGTCACCATTTGAACAAACTAAGTAGAGAACCATAAGCTGATGCTACATGTAATACATGAGAGCTCAGTGCCATGTGGTTCCAGAGATGAAGATTTTTTAAGTTTTTCCCTATACAAGCCTATGTAAAACTGTGACCCCCGGGGCGGGGCCAAATGTGACCCCTGGGTCACCATTTGAACAAACATTGTAAAGGACCATAAGCTTATAGTAAATGCAAAATATCAAACCTCTGGCTCTTGCAGTTTCCGAGAAGATTTTATAAAAAAAAATCCTATACAAGTCTATGTAAAACTGGCGCCCCCGGGGCGGGGACAAATTTGACACCAGGGTCACCATTTGAACAAACTAAGTAGAGGACCATAAGCTGATGCTACATCTAATACATAAGAGCTCCGTGCCATGTGGTTCCAGAGAAGAAGATTTTTTTTCAGTTTTTCCCTATACAAGCCAAATGTGACCCCTGGGTCACCATTTGAACAAACTTGGTAAAGGACCATAAGCTTATAGTAAATGCAAAATATCAAACCTCTGGCTCTTGCAGTTTCTGAGAAGAAGATTTTTAAAAAAAAATCCTATATAAGTCTATGTAAAACTGTGACCCCCGGGGCAGGGACAAATTTGACCCCAGGGTCACCATTTGAACAAACTTAGTAGAGGACCATAAGCTGATGCTACATGTAATACATGAGACCTCTGTGCCTTGTGGTTTCAGAGAAGAAGATTTTTTAAAGTTTTTTCCTTTATGTCTATATGAAAAAAATGCAAAATCTCAATATACGAACTTTGGACCCCTGGGGCATGGCCATTTTTGTCCCCAGGGACTTCATTTGAACAAACTTGATAGTCTAGACGTTGGCGATCATTTTAAAGAAAAACTGTCAAAATCTATCCAGCGGTTCTTGAGAAGAAGATTTTTTAAGGTTTCAACCATATATGGTAATGGCGGCCATCTTGGATGTCGCGCTGACCTTATTTTAACAAATCTAAAAAGCATTCACCTAAGGATCATCCACGTGAAGTTTGGTCAAAATTAGCCAAGAGGTTTCTGAGGAGAAGTTATTTGAAGCAAAAGTTAACGACGGACGACGACGACGGACGACGGACGAAGAGTGATCCCAATAGCTCACCTTTGAGCCTTCGGCTGAGGTGAGCTAAAAAGCGCGTGTGTTTTATTGACGGCTAATTATGAAATAAAGGAATGTGTTTGGTATAAAGCGAGTTTGTTTGTGATTGCTTTACAGGCGAGAGAAATCAACGGAAATGTATTGAATCCTACGATTAGTCATAGCCATCAATAACTTACCTATGTCTATGGATTAGGTAATGATTTTGTGTTTACTCAATGCGGGTATGACTGGAAAATAAGTTTGGGGTAATTGTCGAATAATTAGTAATTTTCAATAAAAATGAATCGAAGACCAGAATAATATTGCATTCGATCAACATGTGTCAAGTTGGTTAGGGTTGAAAATGCATCTAAATCTGATGAAATATAAAAAGATCCGACAGGGAAAGTAGCATTCGAGGAGGACAGTCAACCACAAAACACAGAAAAAAACACACAAACAAACAAGAAAGCAAAAGTATTAATTAATGCAAACGACATCACAAACACAAAAGGGTTGACAATAGGGCTACCGCCTTGGAACGGTCAGTTGCAAAGTAGGCCACTGGGGGTTTAAACCGGTTCTAGGGTGCACCAAACCTCAAACTTACTCTACTGTCATCCCATTAAAACAGGACAGTGTAAATAAAGAAATCCCCGCCATGATCTAATCTCTAACCAACAAGGCAGCATCAATAGGCAATATAAGTAAAACACAAATATGCTTGTGTAAATATAATACAAAACAAGAAATCCGTGGATTCAAATGTCTCGCCTAACGGGGGCTGGACTTAAAAATAAAAAGGTCAATGATGCTTAAATGAAAGTTTGTAAACATTTTAGTAACTAAAAACAATCGAGTTTGCCGTTTGCTGAGATGACATTTAAAAACAAAATGCCATTCTTTTAAAAACAAGAGGCCCAAGAGGGCTCTACTGGCTGAAACGGCTCTTATATCAAGGGTTGTTGATATAAAATTCCCATCAGTAGTTTTTTTAAAACATTGTATTCTAAACAAATATGGTAAGTAACTACAGATCTAACAAAGGAAAATACAATATAGCATTTTTCAACAAATCAAGGGCTATAACCTGTCATTACTAACTAGATCTAACTGGTTTTCAAACTTGCCCAAAATGTCATTGATATACCACGCTTTTTACAACTAGACATCATACTGAGGCTTCCTGCCAAATTTTGTAGAAATCCAACAAGCCATTAAGGAGGAGTAGCGCCGACAAGAAATTTAAAGTCAAAATTTCAAAGTGCCATAACTCCGTCATAAACCAGCAAACTGGAACAAAAGCGTGATATGCACAACTAGACATCTTACCGATGCTTCCTGCCCAGTTTCGTCGAAATCCAACAAGGCGTTTAGGAGAAGTGCTGACAAGAAATTTAAAAAAATGTCAAAGGTCCATCAAAAATCAACGAACCGGAAAAAAAAATGCAATAGGCATAGCAATGCTTACTGCTAACACGGCGTTAACACCAACGAAAAAAATAAATAAATAATGAAATAAGAAAATTAAAAAAAAAAAATAAAAAATAAAAATATATATATATATATTGAATTGAATTGGATTTTATAGTCGCACCAACAGCTATGGTCATATGGCGACTTTCCAGCTTTCATTGGTGGAGGAAGACCCCCAGGTGCCCCTCCGGACAATTTTCGTGCACGGGCGGGCACCTGGGTATAACCACCGACGTTCCGCAAGCCAGCTGGATAGCTTCCCCACAAAGATTCCTAGGTCCCTGAGGGATCGAACCTACAGCGGTGAGGGGCAAATGATTTCAAGTCAGAGACGTTAACCACTCGGCCACGGACGCCCCCATATATATATATACTAATAATAATAAAATGAAGGCAAAACATCTGGTAAAGTTTGGTAAAGATCAGATGAAAAATGAAAGCCCTATCGTATTACCGAGGGAAAATATAGCATTTTAACTAAATCAAGGGCCATAACTCCGCTGATATTGGTCCGATATGGCTGGTTTTCGATCTTGTGCAAGCTTTCATTGATATTAACAATCTGGTAAAGTTTGGTAGAGATCGGATGAAAAGAAAATGAAGGCTCCAAAAAGGTAGGTCAAGGTCATAGATGAAATCCAGGCATCCAAAAAAAAGATGCACTACCGCAGACACAACTATGTCAAAACAGAATATGTTTTCTTCCAAAGATTAAGCTATAAATTTGGTTTTAAACATCTAGTGCATAATTCTAGTTCATGAGAAAGTGATGTAAATGTAACAAAGTTATCTGCCCTTTGCTTGGATGGTGAAGGTCACATTGTCACGTTGCAATGTACCACTCAAGATACAACTATAAGCAAAGTTTGAAAGGTCTTAGTGCATACAGTTTGTGAAAAAGTGACCTGAATGCCAAAGTTGAACCTAAAAATTATTAAGTTATCTGCCCTTTGCTTGGAGGGTCAAGGTCACTTCCACATTTGCTTTGTCACGTTGCGATGTACCACTCAAAATACAACCGTAAGCAAATTTTTAAAGATCTAGTGCATCCAGTTTGTGACAAAGTGACCTAAACGCAAAAGTTGAACCTAAAAATTATTAAGTTATCTGCCCTTTGCTTGGAGCCTGGAGGGTCAATGTCACTTCCACATTTGCTTTGTCACGTTGCGATGTACCACCCATGATACAACTATAAGCAAAGTTTGAAAGGTCTAGTGCATACAGTTTGTGAGAAAATGACCTAATTGTAAAACTTGAATGTTGACGCCGCCGCCACCGCCGGAAAAGCAACACCTATGTCTCTTTTTTTCTTCGAAAAGGCGAGACAAAAAACAATAGCCTAAAAAGCCACAATGAAGGTACTCAATGACTTGGCAGAAGCCAGAGCAACAAGAGAATAAAACCATTAAGGGCACGACAAGAAAGATCATAGACAAACATCAAATGCCTCCGTGCCAATGGGCTTTAGGTAGGCGTCATCATAGGGTCCACAGCCTATCTGGTCATCGTACAATTAGAGGAAAGCATACGGGCGAACTGTAAAAGGGTCAACCATCAAGCATGCAGTAGGTTGCAAAATGATTGGGTCATAACCTCTTTTGATAAACTTTTTAACAAGTTTAACAAAGATAGTATGAAAGTGATCATGACCAAGAATCTTACGAAGTTTATAAATCACATCATCATAGAATTCAGGTTGTGAAAGTAGTCTGCCTGGGGAGAAACCGAAAAAAGTAAAATAAAGTTTTACGATTTCAGTTGGTATGTTCAAGACGAAAAGGTTTTTTGAAACTGTTCACTTTGAAGTCTGTCCCCTGCTATACACCTGTTTTTTGTTGTTGCTAAATACACAGTTTTTTGGAAGGATCATCTAGTTCTCAGGAGGATTACTAGATTTTTAAAGTCAGTAGTCCTCTACCCGTTTAAAAAAGTTAGTGTTGAACCATGTCAATGAAATATATTCAGAACTAAACAAATATATGTTCGGGTCCTATCTTTTCTTGCGAGTTGCGTTCTTTTTGGAATCGTGAAAACCGGTGACATGAAAAAAGAAGCATATCGCCAAGTTTTGCAACGCATTTTGGGAAAGATGCACATCCATATACGTTAATTTCATACTTTATCAATGAAATACAATGAATACTTAATCCAATCGCATTAATAAACAAGTGCTTCGAGTATATTAAAAATGTTCGCATTTTTCTCACAAAACAATCCAGGGCCGCGCATTATGATTTACGGTTGTCGTTAAAAATGTTGTGAGCAAGCGCTGGGACTCGGCTTTGTAGATTTACATTCATACCGGAAACCAGTTATGTCTGTGAAAAGCGTTTTGCCACAAAAACATTGCGTTTTCGAAGTGAAAAGAACTTTGGATAGGAGATTTAACAAACTTCGTGAAAAATTATAATAAAGTTGTTTTATTTTTTTTTTATTACTAAATTGACAATTATGTCTATTTGTTTTGGCCCTCAGGAAGGTGAATTTTGCATTGATTTTATATCAAAGGGAAATTTCTAAGAAACACAAATTAGTGGGTTTTTTTTTTATTATTTAAGTGGTACCAAGAATTTACCATGCCAAATTGCAAAACTGTATGCTGTTTTCCTGTTTTGGAGTAAAAAAAATCTAATCATTTAGGGGAGGAGAATGGGGCCGAATTTTGAGAATGGGTTTCGGCCCACGGGACTACTCAGCTTAGAGGTCTAGGTAGTCCGTGGCAAATTCTGGTGTCTCGGACTACCGTCAATACGAACCCTGGTTGACAGTTGACACGCACCATTGGTAAACAAAGAACAGTGGAAGTAACAGCGCGAATTCGGATTACACCAGCGATTAGTACCCACCGGTGAAAGGTACCCATCACACGTCCCCCTTTATTTGCTCTGCATCTTTAAAAATTTTGGCAGGGGTTCCCCTACCATAAGCTGTTTTAACTGTTAAATTGGCTTGGAAAGAGTGGGACAAGACAGAGTATGGGAAGAGCTGGGTGGGGTGTTCCACTTATCCTAATGTTACACCTACTCTTCCCGTGAGATAGAATTGCACATCATATATAAAATAACTAACCAGTGGCGAGGAAGACACACTCTGATCCATGTTGACCTGCAATGAAGGTATCTTCTTTGTTTTGGCGTCTGCAAAATTAAACAGAAGTATTAACGCTGTAAAATTATGCCTTAATAAAAGTTGTTGGATGGGCAATTTTTGACATTTTCAAGTTTAAGAATTAATTTTTAAAATCATAGTTTTACTCGACATCAGAATTGTTTCATATTTTGCATTCTAGTAGATACGGATATAATGTAGGATTTAAGACGGTAACATATCGAAGTTTATGCTTCTTTTTTTTTTCGAGTCCAGCGTAGTCGAACGGTACAGTAGACTGAGTAGTCCCGTACCGCAGTCCGAGACCACCATAGAATTTATCTAGACCTCCAACTTCCAAGCCGAGACCACCAGAATTTACCTAGACCTCCCGCGGACTACCTACTTTTGACAAAAACAAGTACACATAATCGTCACTTAGTAATAAAACATTCACCGGTTTGTTTAATCTAACCGAAAATGTCTGGATGATGAACGACTAGAGCTCACGAATAAACAGCAGTAGTTGTTGTAGTCTGGTACCCTTCCCCTACTGCGCTCGCTACTCTCTCCACGAAGAGAGAGTAGCGAGCGCAGTAGGGGAAGGGTACCAGACTATAGTTGTTGTTCTTCTGCCAAAAAATAATAACTGGTTTCAGGCCCGAAGAGGTATTGTCACCATGTCTTAATCAGAAGCCGAGTCCCAAACACGAATTAACCGAAAAGGAGGTTTTACCTAATGAAGGGGGTCCCAAAGGGTTATTGCGTGAAAACGTGATCGGGGTGTTTTTAAAAACGTGACACGTGAAACAAACAATATTTTTGCGTGACTGTTAATATACGTATATTTTTTAAAATAAACAGCTGATTTACTTATTTATGATACAGTGCTTTGGGGTGTATAGAATCATTGGTAGTAAAGAATCAGTTCCTGTTTAAAATCAATTTTCTCAGCTCATATATTTTAGATTATTTTAAAACTTTCCTGGCTTGAAGATATATCATGTAAGCATACATTTATTCAACGCTGAAATTATTTGGGACATTTTTCCATGCAAAATATATCACTACGTGCAACACCTCTCAGAAAAAATGATTCTATACTACCTGAATGAAGTGTGTTTTTGAAACGAAAAATTCATACTGTCACAATAAACTCAGAAATAAATATTTGCTGTTTTAACAAATGTTAGGGACAAAAGTCAAAATGCAATCATCAGTTAAGGTAACTTGTTGAATTTTGGCACTTTTAAGGATAAAATGAAATTATGTAAATATTGGTGCAAAAACGCCTATTAAAAAATCACAGCTTCAGGACAATAATTTTAGAAATTTTGCTATCATACAACTAAAAAGGTAAATCTAAATCAGAAATTAAATAAACATTTTCCTTTCATTTTAAAATGAGACGTTTAACCCAAGTGATTCTATACCCCACAAAGCACTGTACTAAATGATTAAACAACGCAATTTGCATTGACAGTTGGTCCTCCTGAACTAGGTGGATGCTGTAAAGAGGGCCTTTCATGATATGATTTACAGAAATGGAGTTCATTTGGGATAGTTTTATGGTTATAAAGATCTTTCTTTTTAAATAGCTGAATTACTAATCCCTGATAATAAAAAAGAAGTACTTAATCAGATTTCTGCAAAATTGTGGAGTGCGTGGTTCAGTGGTAGAGCGCCGAACTTCAGATCGAAAGGTCGTGGGTTCGATCCTCGTCATGGCCATGTTATTTATCCTCGAGCAAGATAATTAATCCACATTGCTTAGTACTGGTTCTACCCAGGAAACCTGCACATAATCTTCGAAAGGGGGTGTTGCAGTATTAATAGATAGTATGTCGATCCTCCTAAAGTGGATGGATACCGTATAGGGCCGTTTCATAAAAAAAAAATCCATTTACCGAAATGGAGTATTTTTGACTAGTGTTAGGGATATAACCATCCTCTTTTTTTGTTGTTGTTGTTTTTTAATAAAATACCTGATTAACTAGGCCCTGATAATAAAGAAGTACTTAATCAGATTTCCACTAATGTTCGTCAAGTTAGGTCCTCCTGAAGTTGATGGGTGCTGTAAAAGCGTGTTTTGAAAAAGAAAAAAAACACACACACGAGATTTACCGAAATGGTGTTTGAATTTGTGTTGAACATACTGTAATGAGTTGTTTATTGATGTGTTGTGTTTATTTATGCTTACAAGTCGCACCAACAGTAACGGTCATATGGCGACTTCCCAGCTTCCATTTTTGAGGAAGACCCTAGGTGCACCTCCGAGTAATTATCGTGCACGGGCAGGTACCTGGTAGCGCCAGACATTCTGCAAGCCGGCTGAATTACTTCCTGAGATTCCTAATCCAACGAGGGCTCGAACGCTGTTTAGTTCAGTTTTGACTGGGAGTGTAGAACAAATTCCACCTCCAGCCCTACCCCACGGACATTAGCCCGACTGCCAAATCTCCCTCTCTCTCTCTCACACACACACGCACGTATGCAATTAATTGCGTCTCTAAAGAAGCTTCTGTTCAGGACACCCAGTGCGCATCGCCTATGATATGCTGATTGCACGGTATTTGTCACGTGCTTCATATGATGTATTTATATGGTCTACTCTATCATATGACTACCGATACATGTGGATTCGTCATTGAATTGTTGTAAAAAATTGAGATGTTCATGTTGTGCCATATATATGGAGTAAATTATGCAAACATTTCTGTAAATAAATTATTAAACAAACACACACACCATTAACCAATAAACGTAAATAATTAAAACTCAGCTTATGTAATCACCCCGGCGTCGGCTTGTCCTAGCTCAACTTAATTCCTTATACTATGTTGTAAAGGGTTGCGTAAGTAATTTTGTCTTCTGAAATTCTGGGCTCCCATGATCCCAAATTGAGATCGCCCATAACATTTGCAATAAAGGCAGATCTAGGTTTGCATGTAAGCTGTTGTATATAATTTTTATATCTATAATTTTGGTTTAGGATTTTTTATACTAGCATTATGCAACTTATTCATACTTCACCCATATTGGGGGCATGGGCTCCCTTCTCCCCCACACTCCCCACCGGCCCTGTTTTTTTGTTGTTTTGATCAATTCTTACACACATATAGCTATGCATACTTTTTACATATTTCGGTGTTGTTTTGGTCAATTCTTTATGGAGGACAGGAGGAGGGGAATTGTTTTCATTTTATCTTCTATTATTTGGATATTAAAAACTTAATTTGAACGCAATCATTAACATATGAAATATCAATAAAAAAATTGAAATGAGGCCACAATAAAAATTGCCAGGTTCATCGATTTTGACATCTGACATCGTGGAAATCTTTAAGTACTTCTTTATTATCAGGGCTTAGTAATTCACATATTTCATTTATTTATTTTTTGAAAAAAGAGAATGTTTATGACCCTAAAACTACAAAATAAACTCCATTTCGATAAATCCTATCATAAAAACTTCTTTTTTTTACACCATCCACCCGGTTCAGGGGACTGGCGTTGTTGTAATGATTTATTATCATGATTAAATGAATAACCTGTTTTTTTTATGTTAATACACATATATTAACCTAAATCTAGTCAAAATACACTCCATTTCAGTAAATCGTATCTCCATTTCGGTAAATCGAATCTCCATTTCGGTCCGTTTCGGTAAATCCTTTCCATTTCGGTCCATTTTGGTAATTTGAGTGACCGGAGCCCCAGTGCTTTGCTCAAGACTGGTACCCATGTGAATATGAGAAGGGTACTCGGGAAGAAACTGTATTCTACGAACAAGTCTTGGGACGAATCGTTCGACTGAATGCTACACAGCGTTTGAGTGAAACGGGACATGCGCAGTGAAACAGTCTACTGAAGACGGAACTCAATCTTCACCCAGAGTTATCGTTCCTTGCACTCACATATATCTCTGCTAACTACTAAATTACAAGATTTTGGTAAAACCTGTTAAATTGGAATATGTTTGCCCGAAACTTATTTATTTCTTGTGTAAATATATTTTTCAGAATATCTGCAAATTAGATGTTGCAAAATTTGAAATAATGCCTGAAAACAATTTTAGTTGTAATCGGGACTATTCATAATTTTCTATTGCAGAGATGTTGAGATTTTATCTTATTTTCAGCAGGTGATAAAATTTATGTTTTTCGGTTTTTATCTTTGTTCTATAGTAAAATAAAAATCTTTGGCGAGTAAAAAGACGATAATCTTCAAGATTTTGAGATACATATATTGAATCAATTTTCATGAATGTGCATGAAATATGCAGGGTTTTAAAAGAATCACACTGTAGAGACCTTAATTTTAACAGTAAACTTGGTTGAGCATCAAGGATAAAGACCGAGTTTATCACCTACTAGATTGTAGTGGTATGTCTTATTTCTGGTCACTGACTAGTTGTTTTGATAATTCTCTATCAAAATTATGAATTTTACTACAAAAATCATACTTAGGTCTCCTCAATCAATACGCATATGTAAACATTTCAACCGAAGCTCGATAGAAGAAAATTAACACAAAAATTGAAAATATTTATTAATATATTTTATATTTTATCTTTTATCTTTGCGCAAAAGGATTTATTATAAACATCGTCATAACTTTTTTGAATAATCACGTGACCTAACCATTCGCCCTACTTTCTTTGGTCAGATACCACTATTGATTTGGGGCTTCTGATTGGTTGAAAAAAGTATAGGGTCTAATATATGAAAAAGGCAGTCTAAACGGGTTGGCTTGTCAAGTTTTGACATTTTCAAGTCTAAGAATTTTATTTTTTAAATCATAGTTTTATTTGACAACAGAATTGTTTCATTGTTTACTTTCTAATAGATATGAATATAATGTAGGATTTAAGATTATCATCTTAATTTTAAATCAAATTTTAAGCAATTGTTTTTTTGTATTTTTTTTAGGTCATTTGTGATCATTTTTGTTGTTTAACAAAATAGAGGGTATGGGTAGCTCCGAGTAGAATTTATCGTAGAATTTATCGTAGAATTTATCCTTCTGCTTTAAAAATAAGATTTTTTTTTCCATTGTGGAATAGCTATATAGAAGTAGATACTGAGCTAATTTTATATTCGATCTCTGTCAAAAGTGTGTATACAGTATTTTACAGTGAAAATGTCAAATACATGTAACTCCAATATGTGTGCAATTTATAGCAATTGTAATAAAAAATCAATATACATTCCTAAACTATATATACATTCATTTATCACATGAGACTGCTTGTTTTCTGTATAATATACCCATTACGTATTTCCTTATATTAACCATGTGTAATACAAGGCGACCGAAATTTCAAAATTCAAAAATTCAAAATTCAAAAATTTTGAAACTTTGCAATTTTGGAATTTTGAATTTTGAAAATTTTGGAATTTGGAATTTTGAAATTGGAATTTTCAAAATTCATGTGATAAAAAGGATCTGACACTCGTTGTCATTTCATACAAAATTTTATTAAACTCGTCCAGGAATTTGTTATTAAGCTCGCCAGTGGCTCGCTTAATAACAGGAATTTGTTATTAAGCTCGCCAGTGGCTAGCTTAATAACAAATTCCTGAACTTGTTTAATAAAATCTGTTATGAAATGACAACTCATGTCAGATCCTCTATATACTAAATAGAGAATATATAATACAGTTAGATATTAATAATAATGAAGGAGACAAACTGAATGGCATAAATCAATTAACACTATTGCATTGCTTTCTTTCGCTGCATTCTTTACGCTAATAATTCCTGTAAGTAACGCAGATAGGCATGTGTCATTTCAAAATTGCAATCTATCTGATATGACCTCATTGTTTAGAGGGGTAGTAAAAGCCAATCAAAGTCAATAGATTACCAGTAATACAGTAATGGGTTCGATAGACAAGTAGGGTAGGACACCGGTACCTGGTGCTGGTATCGTACTGTTACCCGTTCCACTGGGAACCGGTATATACCATTTAAAAAAACACGGTACCCTTATCGGAATTTGGAAAAATGTGTCTACCTTATTTTGAAGCTGTTCTGGCAGGGCATAAGCTCCAAACTGCCGTGGTCGCGATGAACTATCAGCATGTCGTCATTTTGTTTAAATATTTACACCCAACACCCAGACTCACACAGCATGTGATTCCCTGGCATTGTTTTGCTGTGTAGTACCTAGCAATTTAATCGAGAAACCATGTCTATTTATAGAACGTAATTTACACACTTTATGGAACCAACGGTCATAGTCTATGGCGCGCTTTATAAAGTGGAACCATTCTAGTAGTGAGGCACGCATTTGGAAACGTATTTTCGTATTCACCTTTTCCAACAATTAAATCGAATTAAAACACAAGAAACTCACAATACATATAATATATGCAACTGAACATGAAACAAAAAAATATGTAACTTTAAAGCGGAAAATAACTGAAAATGAAATAAATCAAGTACTAAACTAAGACCGATTTTGTCAAGCAAACTGATCGGACAAGTTCACTGTCATCGTTGATTCACGCGGTATCGTTAACAGTACCGTTAAAATACCATACCGTATCGTTGGTACCGATACCAGTACAGTTTCATTTTAACGGTATCCAACCCTATAGACAAGTGACAATTGGTTTATTGTTCATTTAGTTATTTGCACATTTTGTGTTGAGGGTAATAAAAGGATGTGTCTTATTGAAAGGCCCCTTGTTTAATTTTAGGTGTTTAGTGATTTGAAAAAAATATACCTAAGATAAAAATATACATAAGATCTATATATTTTTTGCTCAAATCATTTTCGCCAAATGCTAAAAGTTTTGCCATTTTGATAATTTCTTCTCATTTGGCTCCATTGGCGATGCCGAGAGCGGACACTGATTTTGTTTGAAAATTTGTGTATTGAAGGTTGATAAAAAGGACACATTTTTTCTTTAAAACGTGATTAAACCCCCTCCTTCATTAATAAGCAATTTTCAAAAATAACGAATCAGTTATATTGGAATTGTTAAGAAGATGCGATAACTGGCATTTGATATATAAAAAAAAGCTTATTTAATAAAGTTTATTTTGGTCTCAAATATGTGTACTGAAAAATGGTTTAACATGAACACGTTTTTCATTATCAAGTGTAATGTGCATATTATTTAAATCTAACTTCTTCTTTAGTAATGACATATATGATGTTCAAACTCATGAACTGATTATATTGGTATTGCTATTTAGAGTTGGCTACTAGTATTAACTTTCAAGAAAACTTTTATTTAGGTCTCAAATGTGTGTATTGAAATTGGTAAAAAAACAAAACAGAAGTGCAACTATTTGATACCTTTTTGCATAGATCACGTAATTAATAACTGTTTGAAATCAACCATTTCGATTTATTTATGACATGATGTTCAAACTTGCGGGTTGGTTATAGCATTTTTCCGTAGATATCTTGGCTCATTTTGAATTTAAAGAAAACTTAGCACACATATTTTATAAATAGAGTAGAGATAGTATGATACTCACGTACCTGTATGCATATCCATAATTGTTTTACAATAACATACTCTTGATTTCCTACATTTACCTTTCGCACTAAATTTTAATCATTGTCTCACGAAAAAACTCATTTTATCAGGGCCCTTTATGTCAATTTTCATCCCAGATTTCATATAACAATTAAATTGAGGCGCATTTACTTCCCATGCTATTATATTTTTCTTTTACCGCTTTTCAAAAGAAAACAATATGCCGACATGACTTTGAATTATATTTGGTACCGCACTTCAAAAAGTGACAATAGTTTGAAAATGATATGGCCACCGATCGAGCGTGACCATTACACATTATTCGGTAAAACACAGTCTTAGATCTGTTTATTTGGCATAACAATGTGGACTAGGGAAAACAGGGTGTTGTAATTAGTGTCATGTGTGATTATATTTGATTAAATAAACAACCGACATGAAGTTGTTCACTCATTGTTATTTATACAAAATACAGATGAAGTTGAACCATGCATATGCTAATGTGAACATGCATATATGTGAAAATCGGAATCACAGTTTGTTAATAATAACATATCATTGTGGCAGTCTTTTCACAAGCTACATCTTTGAAGTTTTGTGTATTTGTCTCCATAGAAAATAATCCGTATAAATCGCATACGAGAAAAATATGCTATAAATGTTTTGAACCAGAGCCATTTATCCAACTAGGCATGTGCAAGAAATTTTAGGGTGTTGCAGTTTTCAGTAAAAATAACAGCTCGATCCAATCAAGAAATAGCATAATCACGCAGACTGAGCATGGCCCATGTTTTGATTATTACAGCCAATCGCCGTTCTATATTTCTGGGCAAATGCAGTGTCAAGGAGTGCTGTTTTGGTAATGGTTTAGTCGTTTTGATTGACAGGTTGTGTGTGAATTACAACTGCTCGCATGTAAAATGAGTAGATCATGGACTGCCGAATCTGTCATTTATAGCACGGCTGAAATATATTAGCATTTATAGCACGGTTTAGACTCAGACCTTCAGGTTTATGAAAATTTTATCATAAGCATATAAAATAAACATATTGGCTTGCAAATCCTATCTTATGCTGCAATGATTTTCAGCGTCTGCTTTCGTAAAATGTGTATATATGTAAGCAGATGACTTGCAAATATATGCTAGCCTTATATATAAAATAAACAAAGGGATAATGTACATTAGTTTATAATAATAAATTGTACAACACTAAATGAATAATTTGTTTTTAGAACATTAAACTGTTGCAGTTCGATCAAACTAAAGGATATTTTGTTATTAAGTTTGTGCTTATTAAAACTAAACAGACATACACAGCTATAAATAACAAAGAATTATTTTTCATAACGTCTTTAAAAATTAAATGATCCATCTGCACTATTCTCAAAACAAATATATTAACAACGATATGTATATTACGTTTTCTTACATTAATTTGATCAGTTTGTAAGACGTGCGTAAGGCAACTTACTCATACTGATAAAGTAGGCCACAAGGAGACTGTATCCTGGTTCTAGCAAGACTAGACATGGAGGAGTAAGAACTTAGCGCAACACACATGCGCGAAAATACCTTACCTGTACGCGCAAGTATTCATGGGTAAATTATTATTCGGCGGATAAATTGGATTTAAGACTTGTTTCGAATCCAGAGTATGTAGGTCTATGTCATAATGAAACTACTGTTTTTTTACCTGGCATCCGCTTCCCAGTTTGGCAAATGACATATTTTCTAGCTGTAAATGCTGTTAGACCTTTAATAGCTCGGACAATAACAGAAGGTACTTACTGTATTCTGCCTAACGGCAGTTTACTGCCAAGTATCATAGTAGGAATCATTGGGCTGGCTTGGTCTACAGCAGCAAACTGGTAACTAGCGGCAACTGGATGTCTAAGATAGATAAAACAAATAAAACATGTTTTCTCTTTAGTTATTTGTCTTTCATTTAACCAAAATCAAGCCTTCGTTTCTTTTTATGCTTTGTTAACATGTTATATTATGTGTTTGTAATGCCAGAAATGGCCCATAATTAGAATAAATAAATATTCTATTGTAGTCTATTCATGACAATTTGTTTCAACAAATACCTTCTTCCCTCCATTTTAAACAATAGACCTTATGGCCAGTATAAAGTTATGGTAGTCAATGTTCATGCAAACAAAATACTCTACTGTGCTTTTCACCATGTCCAGAGAACGATTTTCAATCGAATTGTTTTTTCATTACACGAAAAATCGTAACAAAACTTGCATCAATTGAGAGATTGGTTTTTGACGCTTTTAAAGATGTCCGTGTCATCTAAATCGGTTCAGAATTCGCCACACAATCCGCCAAAGTTGATTTTGCACCCCCGTTTCCAATGTAAACTTATGGACGTCTGCAACTGCAGAATGACGTAGTTGCGCAATACCGGAACTGCCAAGGAGCGTGTCTACTTCATTCAAAGGGTTTTCAGATTGCGTTATATAATTATATTGAACTATTAATCGGCGGCCAGATGGAAGAGGCCCGACTCAGGGGTAAGTATTGATATATGCAGATTGTTTTTGCATTGTTCTTTTTCCCTTTTTTTTTTAAGTCTGAATAATGTTTAAAGGCAGTGTTTATCCTATTTACCTATGTACAATATATATGAGATATTCCAACAGTTAATGACGTAAAGGGGAACAACTGCACGCTCATCAGTCAGAGCTCTAACCTTAAACAGTTACAAGTTTTATAACTGCTGGAAGTTATTAAAATGCCAAATTAGTATCTCCCTTTGGTTTAGAGCAGCAGATACTTTTCCCCAATAACTATTTGTAACCTAAATCAGTTACCAAGATCATTTGCTAATAAATCGAAATAGTTGCCAAATGTGCAGTGTTTATTTATGTCTGAATACTTATTATTAAGGAGAAATACATCTTCATCAAGATCCAATTAGCTGTTGTTCACTAATTGTCATGTTGGTACCTACAAAATGATTTTTAATGAATTTTATTGCATAACAGTAGGTAACTTGAGAGGCTTTGTGCATTGGATTTTCATCGATGCTCATAGAGTTTTATTGCATGGTTATAAAGTTGAATAATCACCCTACCTGGAGAAAATTATATATATACAGGAAAAATTCCTGTTCAGAAGATAGAATGCATATAAACTTGAATGATTTTGTGGTAGTAACTGCTTCTGGTTACTAGTTCCCAGTTTTAGTTGTTTTTTTAATAACAGTCACAGGTTATGAAAAACGTAACTATTTAAGGTTAGAGCTTTGACTGCTCATTCATGAATTTGAATGGACTTTGTTACTTCCCTGCTCAACAATGCCTGCATTAAAAGAGAGATTAAAAATTACCAAAGAGGTTAAAACGTGTATTTTGAGGCTTGCGGCAAGTTTTCGTCTTGAACTTATGCGTAAACGGCCGCTGTTTTCCTACAACAACATCGCATTTCGCATAAAAGAGGCGCTACAAATCGGCGAGAGCACAGTATACATCATACTGAATAAGGACCAACATGGTATTACTGATGCTGTAAACGAGGTGGTAGAAGCCGTCAGCATGGGAACTGGAAACAGGGAACGACCAATGAAACTAGACTCGTTTGCCAGAGGCGCCCTTAGACGAATTATTCACAAAATGTATGCTGGTGGGGAGTTTGTAAGTATTGTCAACACACTCTTCAATTGAGCTTCAGTAGCATATAGCCCACTACCAAATCTAAAAGTATGAAATTTCAGTAAGCTTAAAGGTTACACATGTAATAAAAAAGAAGACGTAGTAGAAATGCTTGCCTTACAGTAATAGTATATATATTGTAATTATAATAAAGACAAATTTCAGTAGAGGTCCTGTAAAATTTGAGCGTTAACAATGACTAAATAAAGCGCACATTTTGGAATGCTGAAATTGCCCATTGTCTTCAAGTGGCTTTGTTTCCATGAAATGCGGTCTCTCTTTTTTTTAGTGTGTGTGTAGGTGTGGGGTGAATCATAAGATAAACATTTCCAAAGTTGTCCATAACTTAACCGCTCCCTCGCCTTTCTGTTTTACGCTCGTAAATCATTAATACATATTCTGTTATTGTCCTGACCGTTAAGTGTTTTAACATGTTTATAGCTGAGCTAGAGTCTGAGATTTCGACTCAAAAGTTTCGAGAATATGGGGGCAGGTCTTGGGTGTGCAAATCTGCAAAAAAAATATTACATTTTAGATAAAACTGTCTTCTATAAATGTGTCCCAAAACATAATAATGTTGAGAAAGTAAGAAGAGGAAATAAAGCAAAAAAAAAAGAGAAGATTTTAGCCAAAGAGGGGAAAGGTCCGAATCGGAACCTGTTTTCAAATATATGGTCGTGTAATTATAACATATCGAACATTTACTTACCAGGAAAGATGTTATTAATTTCAAAATATTAAAATAATTAAAATCAAGCTAACTGATACGTACCTTTTCACATTTTGTTTAATGTGTTACAGAAACCCCGCATTCCAAGTCATATATACCTTTATTAATGTCCAATAATGACTGTTTCCACCATAAAATATTAAATATAATTAAAACAGTCCAAAATAAAGAAAAAAATACAATTTACATGCTTAAAAATGTTTAAAACTACTTTTATCTGCCCCAATTTTCAAAGTGCGGACCTGCAATTCATAAATAAGATAAACTCCCCTTCAGTATTTAATGGACTAGCCTTTTCCATATTTTTCTTGTTTCCGCCATGTTGGAAAAAAGTTTACATAGGAAACGGAGGGGTAAAATGAACTTCGGCGGATTTTGTGGCGATTTTTGAACCGATTTAGATGATTAAGAGATCATTAAAAGCGTCAAAAACTCATCTTTCCATTGATGTGAGTTTTAATATGAAATTTCCCGTAATGAAAATATTTTTCGATTGAAAATCGTTCTCTGGAGCCCGGTGCAGGATAGGGCATACACGTTATACTCATTCATATTTATTACAAGGTGAGCAATTACCAGAATGTATACCCTGCTTTGCACCGTTAACGGTCAAACACATATTGCTGGAATGTGTAGACTTTGATCCTATGCGTCAAAGGTACTACAATGTTAATACTATGAAAGAGTTATTTGATACTGTAGATTTTAGTCTTGTTTTAGATTTCCTTAAAGAGATCAGACTATATAAATCATTATAATGTGTTCTTATATATATTTACTTGTTTATATACCCGTTGACAGGCATTTGTTGATTTACCTACATAGTTTATATTACACCTTATCATCCCTTATTTTTTAATAATTTTTATCTTTATATATTTACATTAATTTTTAATTAATTCTTCATTTTTCATCATTTTTTTGCGCACAATATGACCAATTTATGTGTCGACGTGCCGTAAAACACCATTCATTCATTCGTTCTCTGGAACTACACAAATCAAATGGAGGCCATCTTTGATTTTGATAAAAAAAATCATACTAGTAGTTATTGTTGTCTGTTTCACAACATAATTAGGTTTCATAACACTCCTGAAGTTTATCAAAGTCTGAGGAGTTAGTGCATAAACTTTGGTACCGTTACTATAATAGAATTTCAGTCATGCATTCCTGCAGTCTACCATCCGCCATGTTTACGGTAAATTTCATATTAAAACTCATATTTTCCTATGACTATGTAAACTTTTTTCCAATATGTTTCTGGAGTCGGATCAGTCTACAATACAATAAAGTTCAATAAACAAATAAATTAGTTGTTTAATCCTCTCTTTTCTGTAGTAATCATACTAGTAGATTGAAGTCATCACAACGTAGATTACATTTCAACACGGTTAAGCAATAAATGGCGTCCGCCGCCATTGCTAATAAAGGATAGGTATATGGCTCTTCCGAAAACGTAATTTCCGATTCACGTTGTACAAACTTTTTTCATAAACAAATGACTATTTTTGCAAGAAAATTATCATTAAACATAATTGTATTAAGTTTTTGTCCATAAAAACTGGTTTTTCTGCATTTATTCTATTTATAATATCGACAGACTATTAGATACGGATCTAGTCTGGTACCCTTCCCCTACTGCGCTCGCTACTCTCTCTTCGTGGGGTCAGGCAATGGCTGGTGGCATTTTGAATGAGGCATTGTGGGTCAAACTGTCAACAAGGTGTTTCTAAATTTGAGAACGTCATTTGTTTAAAAAATAGTTTCACTCATAACTAACATACAAAAGGTGTGACCGAGGTGAGGATTCGATGCAATACGATCTTATTGACCTAAGTCATGTGAATTTTGTTTGAAAAATGCTTTAATTAAGATTATTGCACCAATGTTATGATGGGTGGTGAAAATCACGGTGAGCGTCAACAACTCGCTTTATCGTCGATGGAAACTAAAGTAGGCGTCTCCTTCTCCCATAGTGTCGTTTGGTGAATAGCATATTGTCTGTTCTTTGATTTAAAACCGATTTCATGTCTATGGGCCTATAAATAAGGAAGTTATGTCAGTTTTATGATTTGTCGTACCCCACTCACCTTCATTTTACTACTATTTGATATTGTCGGGTCAGTGCATATTTCGCGGGACCAGACTTGATTTTTTTTGTGATGTTAGTTTAAAATAGTTATATTAATGCTTAAATAACAAATAAATTTATTTTGTAAATGGAGTTGCTGTGGTCGAGTCACATACATATTAATATTGTTATTAGGTCTGTGGGTCGAGTAGATATGTCCCATTTTCAGTCCACTTTTGCCAGAAGTGCATGTTTTGAAAGGCATTACAACATTACAGTGATCAAATACAAAAGTTGCACTACACTGTTTGTTGTACTACCACGTTTATGATGTTTTTCGGACTTAGAATTTTTTCCATTACAACACAAAAACTAAAAAACAGAAAAAGGTGGCCTTTCAACATTTCACTGTTCTCGGACTTAGAAATTTTTTGATGAAAATTAAGCGCAAAAAACTAAATATCAGAAAAAGGTGGCCTTTCAGCATTTCGCTGTTTCTCGGACTCAGAAAAATTTCGCTGTTTCTCGGACTTAGAATTTTTCGATGAAAGTTTGCGGACTTAGATTATTTTTTATGAAAATTAAGCGAAAAAAAATAAATATATAAAAAAAAGGGCCTTTCGCCCCTTCATTTAGAAGTTTTCGATGAAAGTTTGCGGACTTAAGAATTTATTTTTCATGAATATGGTACAAATCACTGAATAATAATTATATTATATGCCATATAAAATGCTATAAACCCATTTTTTGAAACGTCATGGTGCCCAGTGCAAGTAACTTTAAAAGAAAAAAAAACGGTCACATTTATCAAGTACTGGTTTGGCTGTCCAATTCGCCTTATAGTTATGTCCTATAGAGACTATTTGGTGGATAATTAATAGGAACATGAACAGAGTTCGAAACAAAAAGCAGGGATTGTGGAGGGATGGACTAATTGGATAATTTAGTAGTTTGAAGTTGAATTAAGTTTCCCCACAAACACATTTTAACAAAGGTCGTCATTTCAAATATTTATTTAGTGGATACCTGTGTATATTTTATTAAATGTGACCGTTTTTTTCTTTTAAAGTTACTTGCACTGGGCACCATGTCGCGACATGGGCACCATGACGTTTTAAATAATGGGTTTATAGCTTTTTATATGGCATATAATATTCATTTTTTGTAACAGAGCATCCGTCTGTCCATTACAGAGTTGTATGAAGGTCAAATATTAGCGTAGACCTGCAGATCGTTGAGGAATGGTCACAAAATTATGATTTTGACAAATCAACAATGAACTCTTGCAAAGTCCAAACGCTCTACACGATTAGATTTTGGCATTTTTTCAATTATTTTGCTTTCAAAATAAAGGTTGGACATATTTGTCCGGAATGACATTCCCCGATTTTGGGGAATTGGACATAAAACGTTTTGATAAAAAAAAACAATTTCACACTCACCTTTTGACGACAATATCTGCGCTGGGCACCGTAACGGAAAATGCACGGTGACAATTTTAACGCATAACAATAGCGTTATGGTGCCTTTGATTCCCCACCGTGTATATATTTAATAGATATATATGACTTTTTTTTTTAAACCGGTATCTGTGGTTAAAGGTGCATGTGTACCCTAATATCAGTTGATGAATTGAATGTTGTCTTCTTGTTTAACAGCTCGTCAACACCAAGGTTACATGTATAAAGAGCCTAGCCAGAGAGACAAGAAGGATACATAGGAAGCTGGGAACCTGCCCAGCCCCTACAAATATATTTGGTTTTAATAAACAATATTTATTCAAGAAATGTGGTGAACAATTTACAAGCAGCTTTCGATGAAAACTTATATAATTGAATTGGGTTTTAAGGCGCACCAACACACGATAGGTTATATGTCGCCTAACAGGCATGAACATGCCAGGCTCATCCTCCATGTACATCGAGATAAAATATGGAAAATGTGCCTAGAACCTTCTCACCCGTAACTGCAGAGTTGCTGCAAATTCTGTCGTAGAAACTCCATTTACACTGGAGCCACGTTTATTGTTTTTCTGCCACTGCTCTTTTGATGTGTGCGAGATGGCACCTGAAACAATGCAGGGATCATGATGAAGACCTTTAATGGACATGAACAAAAAATGAACATGAATTTGGGGGTATTCTACCCCTCTGCCTACCCCTCCAAAGGGATCTGCAGTGGCCCTATTCTTTGCCCCGTGACCAAACGGGCCCCCAGGAACCACACGGGGCGAAAAGAAAACAAAACATATAAATTCACGTTCTCAAAAGTATTTGTTGCTAGGAGTAACACCAATGTTAAACATACAGCTTCAACTACGAATTCTGTTGAACAAATCTGTAGACAACGCCATCACATATTGCAGTTTCAGACAAAAAAAGCACATCGACATTCAGTCCTTAACTTGAGGTGAATTAAATATATAATTGAGTTCGACAGATAGTTAATTTATTCGTTTACTGAATTATGGAATTCGTTGGATTTTTTTTAGTGACTTCATTAATTGATAGGTATGTTTGGATACAATATTTAAACATATTCACTAACAGTGGTGAGCGGATGAGTGGAATATTCCTGCCCTGGATCATTACAACTGGTATAGGATGTTGGAACTAGCATCTTTAATCAAATCTAATTTACCATAATTGGGTATTTGGAATGGCCATCATATGAGCAAAGATGAGATTTCACTACAGAATAAGTCTCCTCAAGAAGAGAAAGTGTCTTTATCCTATGTATATATTTAAATGGTTTTCTATGACTGACATGTACATTTTTCTGTCAGGCATTTAAAACTAGCATTGGATAATTACACAAACATCATTTACATGCGACTACAACATTAATATATCATCTGGACTGATGTGAAAATGGATTTAGATAAAGAGGAAAGAGGATGTCAACTACAGAAGAGCTGCATCACAGTGAAAAAAATGTATATCCAGTGCATAGTTCACACCTGTAAGCAGTCAAATCGTTGGATAATCCCAATTATGAATTTAAAGGGACACATGGCAATCTTGTTATTTTTTTATATAAAATCTCCTGGCGTCCCGTTAGTTTTTCTATAAAGGTAACAACATATGCAATTATTCACTCATTTATATTAATCAAATTGACTTTGTTTTTGCATATTACTAACTATTGGTTATATTGCACAAATATTATATTTAAACCTTCGGTCGAATAATAAGAACAAATTAAAACTCAAATTTAATTTAACTTTAGGTCAGATGCTAATTGATAAACTCTTCAAGATTGCTGTGTGTCCCTTTAAGACAATGACACTGAAGTGCATGTCGGTCAGTATGAAACTTGCTATCTTGTTATCAAAAAGAAAAATAGGTGCACCGGGTTTCCTACTGCATGCTCTAAAAAAATATAGAGAAGGTCAGTAGGCATTTGTTTTCTTTTTTTTTAAGCAAGATATTGTGAGATTCTATTTATCACATAAAACCCATAAAAGTTGATGATACAGCATAAACGTTTCTCTGTGATGTCAGTTTAGGACACTTTAATAAACATAATTATACCACCAGTGCTCAGGGAATTACAGAAAAGATAGAATGGTATTACCGTTATGTTACACAATTTCTTTATTTTTTCATTTTTGCATAAAAAGTTTAGGTTTGCTCTTTAGGATCAGTTCTTGTATGTTTAAGCAATTAACTTGATCTAAGAAGGCCCCAACATAACAGAGCTACAGATAAGAAGGGTATTTGCTTAAATACCCAATTAAAAAATGCCAAAATACCCAATTAAAATAAAAAGCTTGGGTACCAATAAAGATAAAACAGTCAATGCAAATTGAGCAATATATGTGTAGTTGAAGGGACACCCAGCCACCATGTATAAAGCATATTGCAAAAGAAGTTGATTTTATCAGATTGTGTGTATACACAGTAACAATATTATTGGAATGCTACCACAAAACAATATTATTGTTTTATTTTACCCAACTGAAACCATGAAATACCCAATTAAATAAATACCAAAGGGTAAATACCCAAGTGATCAAAAAGCTTATCTGTAGCTCTGCATAATATATGTTTGTAGGTTAGACTTTAGTTAATACTTACAATTGTCATGCAAGTCTGTTCTGTCTTCTGTGTGATAGGAAATCCATGGGCAGATGTATGTGATGAAATACATTGTAGAAATAACATGCTTATCCCAAATCACTATCCAATCGCAAATGCAGGACTTAAATACACAGTTGCGAGATGGATAGTTTCATGTGATAGCAAGAGGTCATGACTATGTCCCTCTTCCTTTATGGTCTGGCACAAATGCTGACTGCTGTTATCACCTAATGACTATCTGTCCTGGTTTCTTGCAGAACGAGATGCTAAAAATATATGGCAAGTATAGGTACATGTACATTATCACTTACTAATTATCACTGTGTAGTGGGTATAACGAAGAATGAGTTCTTTCTTTCTATTTCTTTCTACTGATAATGAACACAATCAATTTTAATTTAATATCATGGCAGCCTCATTTCTGAGAAGGGTTTGTGATTTTTTGTATCACTGATTAAAACAGACATTCAGTGAGATATGAGACATTCAGTGTGCATATGGAGTAGTGTGTTTGTTACTTAACAAACACCTGCTTCTTTTCCTTCTATAACAGGTGCCGACATTCGGAATTACGGCTTTTTTTCATACTTTTTTTTTTTTTTTGTAAACATCTTTCCCTCCTCCTTTCTCAATATTGTTTCATGATACATATACATCATAATTATTATGCTGACAAATTGTATATTTGTTTTAACAACGTATGTATGCATTGAGTTTTGAATTCAATAACGTGTTAACAATTAATATTGCAACGATTTTTTGCTTTTTTTTACAAATTAGACATTATCACACTTTTTTTCCACAAAAGTCCAGGCTAGGGAATCTTCACAATTTTAAGAAAAAAAGTCCTGCGAGATTGGGTTCAATCCTGGTTGAGTGTCAATTTTTTCACCACCTGTTATACATGTACCAACGTTACGATCAATAATCTACAACATAGTTTGCTAAAACAATGTGTCACTCTGAATAACATACACTTACTGTGACTTAGTGAAGACACAACACCCACCTGCTACTGTACATATACAGAGGCATAACGTTACCTTGAATATACCACATTTAACGCTGTATCATGAACAGAAAGCATTCATTTAAAAAAAAACATTGGGATGGAAGGGGAATGGGACTCTTTGCTTTGCCCTTTGCCCTCTGCCCACCCCCCCCCCCCCCCCCCCCCTCCCACCCCCATAATTACAGAAAAAAAGGGTTACTGTTGTCAATGAGCATGAATAACATTGTTCTTTTATTTTGCTTGTAAAATATTTTTTCGAGAAGTCCGTCTCCTCCCAACAATAATTCAACACACTTTTTTCTAAATGTTTTTGCTTGCCAAATATGTTTTCTCTGAAAAAGTCCCCCCCCCCACCCACCCCCACCACACACCCTCTTCTCCCCACTCCTCCAACACTGAAACGTTCCTACGACCATGTACCCGACAATATCACATATGGGCCATGTAAACAGAAGGTGGGTGGGGTACTACAAATCATAAAACCTGACTTAACTTCCTTATTTATAGGCCCATAGACATGAACTCGGTTTTAAATCAAAGAACAGACAATATGCTATTCACCAAATGATATTATAGGAGAAGGAGACGCCTATTTTAGTTTCCATTGACGATAAAGCATGTTGTTGACACCTACCTGCAGATTCGACCCGCCATCACAACATTGGTGCAAATATCTTATTTAAAGCATTCTTTACTAAACAAGTATGTGAATCAGATAAATTGTACCTTAGCGCATCGATCCCTCACCTCGGTCACAGTTATAATAGCATACTTTTGAAAATAATCGACTTCAGATAGAACTACGTACTTAAAATCATAACATGTCCTGCTACACTTTGACCCACAATGCATTATTCAAAATGCCACCAGCCATTGCCTGACCCCACGAAGAGAGAGTAGCGAGCGCAGTAGGGGAAGGGTACCAGACTAATACGGATCCGGCCAGTAACTCGGAATATCTCGGACCTTTTTTCCCAGCTAACCCGGATGTAAACAATTGAAAACAATTGCTGGTCTGCATCAAGCTTGCGAATACCGGCTGAATGCATCAGCTCTGCTGAAAAAAACAACAAGTTTGAGGTGATAAACGTGTACTTTTCTTTAATTTAAACGATTGATTTGTGAATGTACCCATTGTATATATGATGATCGTATCTATTTGATAACTGCAGCGCAGTGCATTGGTAAAGCTAAAGGAAACTTTCAAGACAGTGTCTTAGTCTCTTACTAGATTGATGATTCTGCTCTCTCAGCAATATGCTAACCAGAATTATTATGAACTATGCTTTATACTTCTGTTAGTTAATTGTTGAAAATCTGCCATTTTGCCAGTTTACTGAATCAATGCCCCCGAAAATTTTAAAAATCCAAATCATGGATCTTGTGTTGATGATGAGCATTATCTGCATTTTTTATTTCATTTTAACTGTAGTTTTTTTTCATTTCAAAGAATACGGCACTGTCTCATAGCGAGCTGTGGCGTGGCGCAGTCGGTAGCGCGACAGATTTGTAACCGGAGGCCCCGGGTTCAATCCTCCGTGGTGCCACTGAGTTTCGTCAGTGTGTTCTTGGGCAAGACATTTTCCCTTAGCCTCGTCTGTCTGATGGGGACGTAAACCGGGAAGTACCATGTATCGGTCTTATCCTCCGAGCACGTTAAAGAACCATAGGAATCTATTCGGTAATAAGAGTAGGGCACGGTTCCCGGATTCCTATGTATCTTTCCCCTCTCTCTGGGGCAGCTCTAAATAACCTATACTGTGTTGATGAGCCGTTAAATAACATTCAATCAATCAATCAAAGCGATCATCTCAACCTTTGGGCAGCTCTAAATAACTTGTATACTGTGCTGATGTTCATCATTCAATTAAAATTATTATTTTTCTGATCTGCTTACAAGGATGTTCGCATGTAAAAAATTGTTAGCCTCAGGGTAGGGTTCGAACGCCGCATAAAAAAATAAACGTTCTACCTTGTCACATAAAAGCAGTAGCTCAATGTCAAAGCAGTGGTAAACTGCATTTATAAAGCTGGTAATTTTGATTAATGTATGAGGTAAATGGTGAATAATCAATTCCTTACCGTGTGTCCTCGATATATCTTATTGGGTTCGAGTCCTGGTTGAGGAACAATTTTTTTCATCACCTTTATAATTGGGGGCTCGCCCTAGATCCAGGACTGTGTCTGTTAGCATGAAACGGTATGGAGTTAATTCCACTAGAAAATCAGGGACGAATTTCATCTGGTGGGGTTTTATGTAACGGGGTGTAGGTAAATGGTGAATATTCAATTTCTAACCGGATGTCCTCGATAGCTCAGTGGTTAGAGCCCTGGTACGGTAAACCAGAGACCTGGGTTCGAGTCCCGGTTAAGGAACGATTATTCACCATTTACCTGTACCCGGTTATCACGATGAAAGCAGTGAGCTCTTGGCTGAACTTTATAGTACTGCCACACTGGAATACGATACTGTAGACACATGACATTATGTCTAACCCACTGACACCAGGCCAAGCAGTCATAGAACTATCCTTTATAGGCTGAGCATCAAGCAAGGGAGCTACAAGTACCATTTTTATAAAGTCTTTGGTATAAATCGGCCGAAGATTGAACATACAACCTCCCACTTGCCACTTGTAAGACTGACGCTCTACCACTTTGGCACTGTGGTCTTAATTTTGATTAAATGCAAGCTATTGGAGAATTAGTGCAAGTACCATGATCTTAAATAAATTCAGAACACGTTATTTTGTTTGCAGCTGCCATTGGATAAATTCTACAAACAAAAGGAATGGCTGTTTTTTGGGTCTTTTTTCCAGATTACTACGGCGTCTGCGGCCAGTTGGTTAGTCTAACACTTGACTTCACTTAACCCTCACCACTGTAGGTCCGAGTCCCAGTGGGACCTGGAATCTATGTGAGGAAGTCATTCAGCTTGCTTGCGTAATGTCGGTTGTTCTACCCAGGTGCTTGCCCGCACACGAAAATTGAGCCCCAGGGCACCTGCGGTTGCCATAGGACAACTTTTGGTGCGAATATGAACTCCTAACTGAAGTAATCAATTATTCCCACATGTTTAAATATTGTGCAGCAGCTATGAAGAAGTGGTGCTTGAAGCTATATGTGCAATTTTCAGTCAATATAATAATTAGAATTAGCAACAGTAAATTGTTTGTTGAAGAAGTGCAGCATTATAAAGTTCCGCTAGAATATGTCGGTTATGTCAAAAAAATATCGAAGATGAATTTCATTTTGTACTTAAATGTTGTATGGTAAACACCGAGAGTTCTAAAATGATAAATGCTATAAGTCAGTGTTATCCATCATTTAACTTGATGAATGATCTATCTAAAATTTGTTTTATTCTAAGTAGTAATGATTATGATATTAATAAGATATGTATTTTAGGTATCCACAAAATGTATAAGCATAGACAGTCCTTGTGTTAATTATTATGGTTTTGTTATAATAGTGGCATATTAAGGTATATAACTTGTAATTATCTCCCTTTATTGTACAATTATTTGTCATAAGTGTTGTATATGTACTTGGTATCTATCCAGTGTATTGTTTGGATTTCATACCAATGCAATTTGACACATTATTTTCGGAAACATTTATTTATTTGACACATTATTTTCGGAAACATTTGTTTAGTTCAAAAGTCAATAATACAACCATTAATATATAGACATGTAGTCAAATATATTTCTCCGTAACCATTTTATATGCAGGATTATGAAAATCAACATGTAGTTTAATGGTTTACGGAAAATTCCGAATCAACATACGACTTGGTCATGTAAACATACATCATCAAAAGGCAACATCATGTATAGGAAGTACAAGAGGGCTACACTGAAATATGTTCCTTGTAGGCTTTTTATGCCCCCGAAGTAGTCACACTGTCTGTCCGTTCGTGACTGTTCGTCCCCATTCGTCTGTACAATCGTGTTCGCTTCATAACTCTGACAATATTGGACGGATTTTCAAATAACTTAACACAATTGCTCACCACAACAAGACGTCGTGTCGCGCACAAAATTCAGGTTCGTGGCTCCAAGCACATCCAGACATGTTTGAATTTTTTTTTTTATTTGATTTATTCAGTATTTGAATTTTTTAAGTTTTAAAAAAAATATATATATTTTTTTTTTAAATTTTATTGATTGATTTTTTTTTTGAATACTTTTTTTTTTAAATATTTTTTATTTTTTGAATAATATTTTGATTTTTTTGAATAATTTTTAAATATATCTGTTGGTTTCATATTGCTTTAAGGTCAAGGTCACTTACAGGTCACATCGGGGGCATTTGTCACTTACTGTGACATTTCTTGTTTCTTGTATTTTTGTTTTGTGATACCCGGTAAAATAGAATCATTCATTATTGAATTTATTGAACTTGATAGCAAGAGCCTTGCATTTTATCATTTTTGCAGTCGTTTAATTCAATAATGAATGAGCAATTGTGTAAGCTTATATATATAAAAATAAAGTATGAGCAGAGAAATTAACCCATTCTGGGAATAAACTCATACAATGCCTACCCGGATTCTCCACCAATGTAATAGGACCGGAAAAATTACACACAAAATAATCCACTAAGCGGGTTTGAACTCAGGACCCCTTGCACGTGAAGCCGACGCTCCACCGATATCGCCATAAAAGTAGCTCTGCAGCTAGTCTGGATTACCTGTCCCTCTCATTACATTATCGGGTCAGGCATACACTGAAAGTATAATTCAATGGGGGAATATGTAATTGATGGACCTCTTCAGAGATATTTCGAATTTAAGCTTTTAAATATGTGAAAGAACAGGTCCTCGATTTTATGATTTTCAGAGTGTGTTCGAAATGCAGAATTTCGTATATACAGAAATTCGGATAAAATGAGTTTATTACAGAGAATCCAATGAATACGGGGTCCATAAGATATCACAGATAATATGCTAAGAAGATGAAAGTGTTTTTGTATGTATGTAATAAAGTGTTAATAAAAATAATGCAATTTAAAATAGGAGTATTGTAAATGTGATAAATTTTGTCATAATGTGTTTACATTCAAATCTTGTCCAAACCTGGCAACAATGAGTTGGATGGAATCCAATGACACCCCTGCTTCAAGCAGCTAATACTTCATATCTGTCATTGTGTGTGACTCTTTTTTTAAATGATTTATTTGATATTCACAAACCACACAAGACAGGTATCAAGGGGGACCAGGAACCATGGACCTTCTGTCAAGTAGTTTCAGATGTAAATCTATGTAAACAAAATAATTTTCAACCAACATCGTACGATGTCATGCTGATCATTTTAGAAAAAGTCTCTTATCATTATCACTTATATTTTTTCAAGAAGTAGATGCAACAACAAGTAGTTGCTACAAACTTTTTTTTAAAAATCTATTTTTAGCCATGGTGGCCATCTTGAATTTCCGTCAGACCTGAAATTTTGCTAGGGTCAACTCTCACATCAAGGGCAACATTGCTGTTAAGTTTCATGAATATCCTTCAAGCAGTCTCGGAGTAGTTGCCAAGTTTTTTATATATAACTATGTAATCAAAGATGGCCGACCGATGGTGGCCATGTTTGACATCCAAATCAAAATTAATTTTGGTTAGGATCAACTACGTGTCATGGCATTGATTTTGATAAACGTTCCAAATCAATATCACTTATGTTTTTTGAGAAGTAGTCACCACAAAATAATTTTTTTTAGCTTTGGTGGCCATCTTGAATTTCCGGCTGACCTGAATTTTTTTTCAGATTGTGAATTTTTTAGATATAATTGTGAAAAAAGTATACTTTTTGGCATTGTGAATGGGGCCGAATAACAGCCCCAAATTAGGCATGAAAAAACACTGAAGTATGACCTTGACCTTGGAGCCATGGACCTGGATTTGTGCCTGACACCTCATTTGGTTGTGGTGAGCACTTGTGCCAAGTTATTTGAATATCCGTCCAGGCATGCAAAAGTTATTGACCGGACACAACTTGACCTTTGACCTCTAAATGTGACCATGACCTTGGGGCCACAGACCTGGATTTTGTGCGCAACACATCGTCTTGTTGTGGTGAGCACTTGTGCCAAGTTATTTGAAAATCTGTCCATGAATGCCAGAGTTATTGACCGGACACAATTTGACTTTTGACCTCCAAGTGTGACCTTGACCTTGAAAACATGGACTTTGCGCGCGACACATCGGACACATCATCTTGTTATGGTGATCACTTATGCCAAGTTATTTAAAAATCCCTGCAGGAGTTGTGACGTTACGGTTCGGACACAAAATTGCATACCTGTTTTTGACCTATGAACTTCAAGTGTGACCTTGACCTTTGAGGTACGTTCCTGGGTTTTGCGTGCGACACATCGTCTTGTAATGGTGATCACTTGTGCCAAGTAATTAAAAAATCCCTGCAGGGGTTGTGACGTTACGGTCTGGACACGAAATTGCGTACGTTTTTGACCTATGAACTTCAAGTTTGACCTTGACCTTTGAGGTACGGACCTGGGTTTTGCGTGCGACACATTGTCTTGTTATGGTGATCATTTGTGCCAAGTTATTAAAAGGATCCCTGCAGGGATTGTAAAGTTACGGTCTTGACACGAACTTCGGAATGACGGACAGAATCCAGACGGACGGCGCGATACTATAATAAATATTATTTTTTATCTCATTTTCCCCGGGACGTTGCTGTCCAAACAATATGATGTATCAATGGGATGTAAAACCTCATTTCATTTATTCGTAACTGCAATGAACACATGAAATGAGTAACACTATAATCATGCGAAAGATTTTAGCAAATGTTTGTAAGTACTGTTTTGTATGTACAGCTCAGTAAATCTGCCAGGCCTCTGCCAGGACTCGAACCTGGATCTCTTTTCTAAAAGAAAAGCATGCTTCCTTACACTACAGAGATGCATCCCAACAGAACAAACTGAGCGTACAAAAACTAGCCGAAATTGCTAGTAACTTAAAGAAACTAATATAACCCGCCAAATAATTGCAAAATTACACTACAAAGCTGTTATCAAAACCGTATCCAGGTTTTCAGGGCATATAATAAAAGTATAGATTTATTCACAGGTTCTAAAAATATCTGACGAATATGCGTAAGTTTATGGTCACCAATCAAATTGCTCGTCTACAGCTCCATCATTTTCCTCCAGCAGAAAGACCACCACTGGCCATCTGCGTGGTCCAGCCTATGTGGTCGGTTCATAAACTCACATGAATTGATGTAAATTGTTATTTTAACTTATTATGTACGTGGCCAAGTGAAAATTATTATTTGTGCACCTCTTTACATGTGAATATACAATTATCGCAGCTTGATGGGCTGGCATGGCTCAGTGGATAGATATAAACTCTATAGTTTGTGTGACCTTGACCTCTGAGGTACGGAACTGTGTTTTGCGTGCGGCACATCGTCTTGTTATGCAGGGCTCGAACTTAACGCTCGCATACTCGCAAAATTCGAGCTGAAATTTTAGGTACACGAAAAAAATGTGAGTGCATATTTTCATATGTCCATTTTAAAATGATAGTAAAATGAATAAACACATGCAGCAATTCGGAACTCCATAATCCTACAGGTAAATAACGCTTTCATTTTCTTTGAAGTTTCTGTCTGTTCGTCTCTCGGCTATTTATATCTTCGGGAAAGCCTGCGCTGTGCAGCTGTGCAGTAGCATGTAACCTCGGTCCCGGCTTCTTTCTGTCTGCTCGTCTCTCGGCTATTTATATCTTCGGGAAAGCCTGCGCTGTGCGGCTGCGCAGCATGTAGCCTCGGTCCCGGCTTCATACATACAAACTGTATACCAGTCAGTGCAAACGAAAACCAGATTATTGTCTTCTGTCGGAAGCTGAGCAGATACAGTAATAGTTCAAGAGGAATTGTAGTTAATTCATTATAATTTCCATTCTATAATATAGTTACTATAACCATAGTTTCTATTAATTGTACATGTTGTAACTGAACAAAACTGCTTATTATTTAAAAATCCCTGCAGGACACGAAATTGCGTACCTGTTTTTGACCTATGAACTTCAAGTGTGACCTTGACCTTTGATGTACGGAGCTGGGTTTTGAGCGTGACACATCGACTTATGGTGATCACTTGTGCCAAGTTAATCAAAAATCCATGCAGGGGTTTTGAAGGTACACGGACACGAACTGCGGAATGACGGACAGACAGACAGAATTCGGACAGAAAGACGGTGCTCTTACTATATGCCCCCGAAATTTTATGGGGCATAAAAATGAAGGCCCTATCGTCTTAACGATGCAAAATATAGCATTTTAAATTAAATCAAGGGCCACAACTCCGCTGTTGCTGGTCCGATCTGGTTGATTTTCGTACTTATACAAGCTTTTATGGACACTTAACAATCTGGTAAGGTTTGGTAAAGATCAGATGAAAAATGAAGGCCGTACTGTCTTAACGAGGCAAAATATAGCACTTTTTACTAAATCAAGGGCCATAACTCGCCTGTTACTGGTCCGATCTGGCTGGTTTTCAAACTTGTCCGAGCTTTTATTGATAGCAACAATCTGGTAAAGTTGAGGTGACCCATCCGGGGCATAAAAATATCATCCACGTACAGGGTCCGACAAATCCTCTGTCCGGAGCCCGCGGGCTACCAAAAGTCGAGATCCGGATTACCAATTTTTGCTATCTCGCGTCCGGCTACTTCAAAAGAAAATTTGCAGTAGCCCGCCAAAATACAGATTTTAGCTCTAATCCATATCATAAAATCCGGTATTCCCAGCTAATTAGTCAGATAAGATTACATCGCCACGCGTCGATAATAACACCAATTAACAAGGTGTTTAGACACCACGGTTACGCGTCGATAATAACACCAATTAGCAAGGTGTTTAGACACCACGGTGTGATCGGACCAGATCGATTGACAGATTAGTTACCTTCATGCATCACTCATTAATATTCATTAGTTGTTTTAATACTTGGGTACACTTTGATTGGATAATAACGATGTTGCGTCAATAATTTATTCACTCAGACATGACTGGAAAACATTTGATTGGATGGCCAAGGGGCATTACGGGAGAAGATTGTGTCTCCTTTTATTGAGGTGCAAATTAATAAGTCAGAAAATCAAATGATAATACAGATGGTACCATGCGGATTACGACAATTCCCAATCATCGTGACAATTTTATTCCACCGCGGCGATGGTAAATTTTATCCACCGCGATTGAAATATGGGAATTCTCGGTCATCATCCCGGAGAATCCCAGTGAGAACTCGCCGGGGTTTTACGGCGATTTAACTGACTGGATGTTTGTAGTTTTCATTTTTAATTGCGAAATAATTGTTTTAAAACAAATGTGGTTAATCTGGAAACAGCAACCGGGAAGATATCGGCGTTCGCAATAGCACTATTAATACCTGTATTAATACAGTAAATTATATAGGTCAAATTGTTTATCTTGTATAGTTTGTATCACAAATATTCGTCAATAATTATATCCAACATAATCAAAAAGCGAATAACAATCCTGAACGACGCTATTTTAAAAAAGCTGCATCATGGCACCATAATATTAGTCTAATTATAAGAATTTCTGTTTCCTAAACTGAAGGCCCTGGTAAACAATAACAAAAACTATCGGGAAAAGTTGTTTATATGTGAACTTTGAAATTATCAAGATGTCACGCGTTCTTAATTTGATTTTTAATGCAAAAAGTTTGTTCAGAATTCAAAAACATTGTACGCTTATCAATTAGTGTTGACCACCATGTTAAAAACATCGCGTTTACAAACGACTTGAACGTGCTTGTGTTATGTACATGTATCACAAACGTGTGTAGTTCATTCCTTCATGAACTCAGTACACGCTACGTCATCATATCTCCTGTCCGTTAGCAATGTGTACTAAATAAAGTCTTGTGAGTATTGTACATGTATTTGTTTGCGCGTGTAGCCATCGACGTTAGCCTGTGTATAGTAGACACGCGTTTATTACAACTTTATAAGGAGGCTTTATTGTTTATTAACGCTGAACGTAAAAATGTAAGAAAAAATGTAACCTTGACTGTAGATTTTAGTGTAGATTTTTTTTACACGTTTTTGATAACGACTTTTAAGGGGGGGGGGGGGGGGGGGGGGGGGGGGGGGGGGGGGGGGTAAAAGTACATAAATGTATGAAAAACGACAATTCGATCTATTACTTTGGATGACTACACAAAAAATAAAGCAAGTATTCACAGAGAAAAAACATCCTATGATGCGACATGCTTACGCAGTTACGAGCCATATATTAACAGGTAGAAAAACACACACCGAAAAAAAAAAAGTTTGTTGTTGTTTTTTTAAAATGGCGGCCTTAGTGACTAGTATTTGCGTTATATTTTATTCCAGAAATACATGTTTAGAAATGCAATGTGGAAGAGACAAACTAACAACACCTATTAGTCTATAGTAAAGCAGTACTTACTCGTGTTTTCCATTTAATATTGCTGTTTTAAGCGTGTTAAAAGTACATAAATGTATGAAAAACGACAATTCGATCTATTACTTTGGATGACTACACAAAAAATAAAGCAAGTATTCACAGAGAAAAAACATCCTATGATGCGACATGCTTACGCAGTTACGAGCCATATATTAACAGGTAGAAAAACACACACCGAAAAAAAAAGAAAATTTGTTGTTGTTTTTTTAAAATGGCGGCCTTAGTGACTTCACTGACTAGTATTTGCGTTATATTTTATTCCAGAAATACATGTTTAGACATGCAATGTGGAACAAAAACAAACTAACAACACCTATTAGTCTATAGTAAAGCAGTACTTACTCGTGTTTTCCATTTAATATTGCTGTTTTAAGCATGTTAATCAGAACGAAAGAAAATATGTATTTCTTCACCCAAACGTCCAATGAAATCCACCATTATTGGTCATAAATATTGCATTCCGTTTAAAAGTTCGACTCTTTTTAAATAGTTGAAACATTGGTCTTCACATATTTCCTATTTTTCCTTAGCATTTGGATAAAGATGCATTATATCTAGACAGATAGAAACTCAATATGTGGAATCGAAGAATGCAAGATGGTTGCTGGCCGGAATCGTGTCTAGACTGGTTTTCCAAGAACCATACCCCCCCTGGTTATACACGTGACAAAATAAAACGCATTCATTGGCCAAACATTATCGTGGGGGAGACATGCATTAGTCTGGTACCCTTCCCCTACTGCGCTGTAGGGGAAGGGTACCAGACTAGACATGCATAAACACGTGTTTGAAATTGTTTGCATCTATAAATAGATTGTGTATGCACATGTTAAATTATATTCAATAAAAGTGTTACATTTTTAGGTCTCATCTGGGACCGTCGATTAACTTTTAATACACATATATTATAGGTTATTGAATTTGTATGGCTAAATATTACTTGGAACGAGTTGATTGCGAGTCGTCCTGCGCCAAAACAACGAGTTCCAAGTAATATTTAGCCATACAAATTCAATAACCTTTTTATTGTATACTTTCATATTGTTTTTGATCAATGTTAATTCTATGACTATTACTTTTCATTGCATTTGTGTTATTTTTATAGTTTTTGATGGAATTCCTATCTTGCCATTCAGTTTCATTTTGTGTGGATGATTATTTTGCGCGAAAATGACGTCGACGTCGGATGACGTCATTAAAAACAACAAGCGATTTTTTGAAGTTTGTTTACCATTCGATAACGTTAAAAACAGTGGGTGAGTGACCATTTGAATTATTTTATCAATTTTTGCCATAAAAAGTTGAAAAAAAACTCGTATTTTGTTGTTGACACTATAGAAAGGATTCCGTTATTTTTATTTGAAAGTCGAGTAGTTCCATATTTCTATTTCGCGGATCTTAGCAAGCACGAGCAAAAGTTCCCGTGCAATATCAATGCGTGCAATATCGTAGAATATTGCACGCTTAGCACAATGCAAACTAAACGGGACAATATGAAAGTATACAATAAATAATCATATAGCTAAATGTGAAAAAGATCTAAATTTGTTACGTATGCTACAAGGAACAGATTTTGGCTCGGATAGAAGATCGCTAATTATTTTATATAAAACCCTGATAAGATCTAAAAGTGACTATGGATCCCACGTTTATTCATGTGCTGCACCGTCACTTCTTCAACCATTAAGAATAATCCAAAATAAGGCATTAAGGATAGCACTGGGAGCGCTGAATACAACACCTAAACATTTACTAGAACACGAGTCTGGAGTTCTCCCACTACATTTACATAGAGAGGAGCAGATGCTGCGTTTCTGGGCCAGGACCCAAACGAGAAAATTATTTAATCCTGTTAATGAGATCTTTAAAACAACTCAATGCAAAAAATAAATTTCGCAAAAAAACAAAACCGTTTGGCATAACAATACTTAATTTAACGCAGGATTATAAAATAGACAATATAAATATAGGTTTTGGTTTAAACATATTTTATTGCAACATTTACATTAGTTTGCAAAAGGGTTGGGCCACAAGTTCTACAACATTAGTTACGGCTCGTCCCTATACAGTTTGTTTACAAAATAAATAGTATGGCAGTTTTACAATCATAAAACATTTTAAACGAAACGTATAGGAAATGCATTACGGAAGTTAACAGATATGTGTAAAGAGAAAGGAAGAGGAGGAAAAGGACAGACAGTTAAAGACGTCTCGTAAGGGATCAAATGTGAACAAAGTGAGATTCATCGAAAACGCTTGGTATCTTTAATATATTTTTGAACTGCTATAAACACAAGCTCATTATCTCTATCGTTCAGCTCTGTATTACCAGAACACAACTTATCAACACTTAACGGATGGAACGGTCGTGTCGAAATGAAGAGCGTACGCCTTTGTTCATTATATCGACAACACTTAAATAAGTAGTGTTCGACGTCCTCTCTTTGATCTCCACAGTCACAACTTGATGATAAGCGCAAATGATTTAAATACAAGTCATGATTTAGATCGCTACATGCATTTCTTAAGCGAGCATGAATGATTGAAAGATATCTTGAGCCACATAAGTAGTATTTTGGAACAGTGGGGCATTGGAACGTCCTCAGAAGAGAGCGTTTAAATGTGTTTAATGATAATGATTCCTTAATATGTATGGGTAAATCATTCCAAAGGCTTAGCGATGATGGCGCACTAGCGGATCCAAGGGGGGGGGGGGGGGGGGGGGGGGGGGCGCACCCGCGCACTATAACTCTAAATTTTTTCTCGCTCGCTTCGCTCGCTCGACGCATAATGGCTAGTAAGTGGTTTAAGTACCCGCGCACTATAACTCTAAATTTTTTATCGCTCGCTTCGCTCGCTCGACGCATAATGGCTAGTAAGTGGTTTAAGTAACACATTGTTAAATCCTTTTATTTCAAAACGGACTTTTTAACCCTATAAATGCACTACCGCAATCGTTTTATGAGGCTAGATACGGACCCGAAAATCGACCAAAATATTACGCCCCCCCTAAGCTGAAATCCTGGATCCGCCCCTGGATGGTATGAATGATTTTGAAAATAACTCCGTTCTCCTTATTGGAGTGACATAGTCATTCATGTTTCTTAAATTATAATCGTTTACATCTCTGACGAAGGGCGGAAATAATTGAGCTATTGAATTTGGTAACATACTGTTTTTTGCTTTATATACCGTGATAAGTTTTTGAAAAACACGTCTGTCTGCTAATGAGAGCCAACCAATTTCAGCAATTAACTTATTAATTGAAACGGACCTAGTTAATCCTGTAACAATTCTTGCAGCTTCATATTGTAATTTTTCTAAAGAATTTTTTTTATAAACTGTGCAGCCATCCCAGACAATAGAAGCATACTCTAATATCGGTCGCATATATGAAATATATATTTGGTTTATTGTTTTCCGTCCAATTTTATATTTAAGGAATCTCATCAAACCTAAAACCTTTGATGCTGAAGATAAAATATTGTTAATGTGTTCATGCCATTTACCATCATTACTTAAAGTTAATCCCAAATGTTTGTGATGTTCTACAAATTCTAACTGCACATTATTGAAAAATAAATTTGGTTTTCGAACATTTTTCGATGCTGATATGAATAATACTTCAGTTTTGTTTGGATTAAACGTAACTAACCATGTTTTAGCCCATTCTGACATTATGTGTAAATCATGATTTAAAATACCTTCCATATCATCTATATTTGATGTCGAAACTGAAAGCGAGCTGTCGTCAGCAAATAGTCTAGTTATGCTTAGCATATTATCAGCAATGTCATTTATATATATTAAAAAGAAAAGAGGCCCAAGAACAGAACCTTGGGGCACACCGGCTAACGTTAATTTAGAATCTGATTTAGCAGTATTTATAAGAACTCTTTGCGATCGATTAGAAAGATAATCTGCGATCCATAGCAACAGTTTGCCATCTATACCATTTTGTTTAAGTTTAAATAGTAGTGCTTTTCTCCAAACGCGATCAAATGCTTTGGAAATATCGACAAAGACTATACACATAAGCTGTTTCGCATCGATTGTTTGACAAATATGATGGTAAATATCTAGGAGTTGATAAACTGTAGAATGACCTGGTCGAAATCCGAATTGATTAGCAAAAAGTAAATCATTGAAAATTAAAAAATTAAAAACATGTTTAAAAATTATTCGATCCATAATCTTTTCTACACAACTAAGTAATGAAATTGGTCTGTAATTACTGGGCGAATTTGAATCGCCTGCTTTGAACAATGGTATAACAGTTGCAGTTTTCCATAAATCGGGATATAAGCCTTCATTTAAAGAACGGTTAAACAGTATAGACAATGGTTTTGATATAGTAAAAACGGTTTCCTTAAGCATTCTTTGACTTATTTCATCCTCTCCACTAGCTTTGTTTACTACCAAAATATTAATGATATCAATTATTTCTGATTCTTGAATTACAATCTCATCTAGTTTTGAATTAGTTAACAAATTAAACTGCGGTAATTGAGCATTTGTTTCATCAACAGAGGAAATGGAAGCAAAATAATCATTTAAACAATCTGCCTTATATATAAATATAGCGGACTTTAATCCTAGAGATATTCCACCATGGACTCTAGCCCTACCAAAAGTTGATATCTCCATTACAAACATTATTAAAAAGCAAGACAACCCTTTACTTATTAAACAAGTTTTTAATGAACATATTGACAATAAATATAGTTCCTATATAAACATTTACACTGACGGATCTAAGGATCCTGTCACAGAGCGTGTGGCATCTGCCTTCGTTATCCCCTCGAAAAATATTATTAAAATAAATAGAATTTCTGATGGACTCTCTATTTTTACTGCAGAGCTGATCGCAATAATCAAGTCCCTTAAATGGATCATCCAAAATAAACCTCCCAAATCAGTTATCTTCTCGGATTCCCTCTTTAGCCTTACTTCAATTAAAGATAGGACAAGTAAGTCTAGACCATACCTATTTCTAACATTTTAATTCTGCTCAATGAATGTAATATCCTAAATCTCATAGTTAACTTGGAATGGTGTCCAGCCCACGTAAATATCGCAGGCAATGAAAAGGCCGACCTAGATCACCCTGCTATCGATAAGGATATTCCCTTCGGACCTTCAGAAATTTATTCTGGCATTCGTAAAAAAATAAAGGAAAAATTAAACACTTATTTAACCAATCAAGCCAATAAATTTAAAACGTTTACTAGACTTAGTTGTAATTTCAGAAATCATGCCTTATTCTCTGATAATAAACTCCTTAATAAAGCCATAACACGACTCAGAATGGGATACAACTTATTACCATCGAGTTTAGGAAGTCATATCATTAAAGATCTTGATAAAAATTGTACTTCCTGTTGTGTCCCATACACCACTGAACATTTTTAGGCCTACTTGAATGCAGTCAGCTCGATATAAAAAGGGAAAAGTTAAAGTTAAAATTACAACAAAGCGCTATACCTTTTAATCTAAATAATCTACTCGACCCACAGAAAAAACATAGGCAATTGACTTTCAGCGCCCTTAGTGATTATGTTAAGGCCACCCATTTCGAAAAAAAAATCTAACTTATTTACGCATTTATGACTATATTGTCCATACTTTTATATATATTCACGTTGTAATGGCAATATCCTGTGTATAATCATCATCAGAATAAGACAGTTAATCTGCTTGTGATTAGATATATACCACCCAAACCCCCTTATATAAGTGGCCGAGTTACAATTGAACACTTGATACAGATAGGATATGGGACTGATCCGGTGGACGCGTTGGGGCGATTTTTTAGTCTGATGACAACGCAGGCACAACGGTCCAGGACCAATCACATACTCTTATTTATATAATGCGCCACGACTAAGTAAGTGTGGGGACTGCCCTACATCACGGCGTCAAGGAAGTGATTATTATACATGTTTAGCTGACTATTGATAGGATTTAACTGACATGGTCCCTATCCTAATAGTAATATTAGTGCATAAACCTTTAGATTTAGACTAAAACTATAATGTTGAACGGCCCAGTGGATTAGCTTGTATGTTTTGTCTGCTGGGCTCGTAATCACTGATGGTTTGATTTAAATTCGTTCGTTCAGTATAATTGTACCAAACTGTAAACCCTTTCTATTAGAATAACGACATAATATATAAACTTCGTATGAATAACATAGTCTACTTATATAGTAGACTAAATTTGGGTCATACTCAGTACTGACTGCCACCTGGTTAGACGGTCGTTGTACTGGCTCTCTGGGTGGTAGTCAACACAGAGACGTACGTCATTCTTCATATGATTATTATAAACTACTTAATTAATACAGTTATGATATGGGACTGATCCGGTGGACGCGTTGGGGCGATTTTTGAGTCAGATGACAACGCAGGCACAACGGTCCAGGACCAATCACATACTTTTATATATATAATGTCTAGTTGACCTTTGATAGGAATTACCTGACATGTTTTTACATACAGAATCTACTTATGTTCATATACAATAACCTTCAATATTTAGATACATTACACAATTTGTGATTTATCCCTTGTATATGCAAATTATGTTTCGCTCCAAGTGGGTCCCAAAGGGGTTTAGCGTGAAAACGTGATCGGGGTGTTTTTAAAAACGTGACACGTGAAACAAACAATATTTTTGCGTGATTGCGTGAAAATTATATCAGCGTGATCCGTGATTTTGGTCTTGGTAAAACGTGATCGCGTGATATGGTGACGTGAAACGTGAATTTTTAGTCCTTTTCAGTCTTTTTAGTGTCCCTCCTCCTTCCCCGAGCCTCCCCCGAGAGCTGAACTTTCGTACATGCGCGAACATCTGGCACGGGGAATCCCCGGGGACACTACAATCAGCCGAGTCGTGTATCAGATACAGTATCACAGTGTAGAAACGAACTGTATCACCTCCCGGATGTTGCGATGTGATTTCAATGGCGAGATCAGTAAAGCGAATACACGTGGTTAAAAAAGTATCTGTTACTTGGATTATATCTTGAAGACAGTAAGTAAAATTGTTTTAGCTATTATCCTAATGGATTTCGTTAACGTTCTCATCTGCTTATTAATGTCAAATCGGCACATGTGACGTTAAATCACTGAACATCGTCCGACTTTTCTGATGAAATCGGCACCCCGACATGTGTAAAGCCATTTTCATCAAGCGTACGCAAGTTTAAGACCATTGATAATATAGAACGTGTTAGCTAGCATATTGAGGTAAACTTCGGATGTATGAAATGCTTTCATATTGTTATTTTACCGTGTGACGGTTCCAAAATCTGAGGGATGTCTTGTGTAATGACTGTATGACTTATTGCATTGATTGTGTATGTCAATTGCGATTACCGATATTCAATTTGTACGACTTATTGCGAATTTTTTATTGCGATTTTGAGAAAAGTGTATGACTTATTTAGTCAATGTTTTCGTCTTTTTCAGGTAAAATGGAAGAATATAGATGTATTTACTGTGACCATTCGACGAAAGACTTTAGTGAATCTATTAACCATTGTACAGAAAACCACGAGGACTGTAATGTAAAAGTTAAAATTTCAAAATATGATTTAAATACAAAACAAATAGTATCATACTCGAAAGATTTCAAAATTGTGCCGAAGGAATTAAAATATTCAAAAATGACTATAGTGCCAAACAGTGAATCAAAAACAATTAGAGTGTCAAAATGCCTGATGTGTCTCCTATGAAAAAACGTCCGAAACCATCAACACCAATAAAAGACGTCCATAAAACTTTTGAAAAAAATAATGAACGAGAGCAAAAGGAGAAAAAAGAGTTACATGATTTCTTTGAAGACATGACATTGCTAGAAACATCTACTGAGGTGCAAACAGACCCTTGCATAGTTCTTAATGTAGCTGACTTTGATGAAACAGATACAGGAACTATTGAAGACATTGTGCAGAAAATTCCAGATGTTTTAGATTATCTTAAATCAGAAGATCGAGCCGGAACATGCTGATAATATACGCATCTCATCTTGGTAGTGAAGCTTCCCATGAAGTTTCATTGAATTCCAGCCAGTGATTGCTGAGAAATAGCGCGAACTAGAATGTGTCAAGGACAGACAGACCGACGGACAAGTCGATTCCAGTATAACCCAATTACAACTCAGTTGTTCTGGGGGTTGGGGGTATAATAAGTAAATTTCGAAACCTGAATACGGGCTTTATAATAATAACCGAGGCACTAATTGAAAAAGAAATATAAAAAGATCGGACAGGGAAAGTAGCATTCAAGGAGGACAGTAAACCACAAAACACAGAAACAGACTCGCAAACAGACAAACACGAAGGCAAAAGCAATAATAAATGCAAACGACATCACAAACACAAAAAGGGTTGACAATAGGGCTACCGCCTTGGAACGTCAGTGGCAAAGTAGGCCACTGGGGGTTTAAACCGGTTCTAGGGTGCACCAAACCTCACACTTACCCTACTGTCATCCCATTAAAACAGGACAGTGTAAATAAAGAAATCCCCGCCATGATCTAATCTCTAACCAACAAGGCAGCATCAATAGGCAATATAAGTAAAACACAAATATGATACAAAAAAAAACAATAGCCTAGAAAGCCACAATGAAGGTACTCAATGACTTTGCAGAAGCCAGAGCAGTAAGAGAATAAACCATTAAGGGCACGACAAGAAATATCATGGACAAACATCAAACGCCACCGTCCCAATGGGCTTTAGGTAGGCAAATGAAATTCTGATGTACAAACTAACAGCACGTTGTGTATAAGTAAATACATGTATAGTCAACACAGCAATCGGTGATATGTTTAGAACACCATCGCAGATGAGTCAGCCATTCCGGAATTCGGAAAATACTTCATTAATTGTATTGACTTACACCCGGTTAAAGAAGATTTCTATAGTTTGTGTCCTATCATTGAAATATCTGATTTATTTTCGTAAGACGTCGATCTAAGAAACCAAGTTATGGAATAAAAACTAGGAAATATTGCATTGCTAAAGGTTTTTAAAAATAAAAAAGAGATCACAATTCATCTTCAAGGAATGAAAACACGGCTTTTGATGACAAGTTTAGGCAAAAATGTCGAAATCACCAAAGAAAGGGTGTTTCAACCCCAACTAAAACCTCCTGTTATTTGTTTTCAACATTCCAATCATATGGTTCAGTCTATCCTTTACAATTTTATACCAAAAAAATGTGAATTTCCAAAAAACATTTTTAACCAAAAGACACGCAATGGAAACTACAGAAATCGTCTTTAAGAGACCGAATGTCTACTTTTACGTATTATAGTATATCTGAACATTACATTTTAACCAAATTAACACCAGAAATCAATTATATTAAATCGCAAGAAGGCATACATTACCATCGCAAGAAGTCATACAAATGATTATTAATATCTGGCAAGAAGTCATACAGTATGAACAATACACATGAACGAAGTTTTGCTTGATGTCTGAGAAAATGACAAAACATAGGCAATGCTGTGTATAGCGTATGCATGATTTATACCCTGAAGCACAAATCCCGTGTATGAATAATTCTAAATAATAGATTTCTTTCGAGAATAGCCTAGTTCTTCTGCACGAAGCCGTGTCAAATCTCGATGTTGTAAGTGATTATAATGCTTTTTTATTAAAATGTTATCCTGTCACATGATATATTCTAGAGGTATGAAACAATGAATGTCTCTGCTAGCTATCAATTATCATTTGATTACTGTTTATCGATAAAAACGGTTTACAATTTACCTTTTCATTACGGATGTTTACTTGCTCTAGGTCGCCATTTAAGAATCACATCGCAACATCCGGGAGGTGATACAGTTCGTTTCTACACTGTGAGTATAGGCAGTATAGACTGGTGGTATGCCGACAGTTTCACTGACATAGCTCACTACATTACAACTGGCACTGATCGGCCTGGAACTAGTCGAATACAGTTTGCTGACAAAAGTGGTCTCCCTTGACTGGATTCAAAATCTATTACTATTTGTATGATGGTCTCGGTAGTACAACATAATACCGCTTTGTGCGCGCAGATCTAATAGCGCGCGAGAATCGAATCTGCTTGTTCCGTTGCAGAATGGCAGAAGCTATTCTATTGTTTGTATTTTTAGCTCGACTGATCAGAGATCAGCAGAGCTCATGCCGTGGTGCGGCGTCCGTCGTCCGTCCGTCCGTCTGTCCGTAAACTTTTTTTTGTAGCGACTACTCCTCTGAAACTACTGAATCGATTTTCATGAAACTTTACAGAAATGTTGCCCATGAAGTCTAGTTGATCGTAGCAAAAATGCATGTTGATGTGAAATCCAAGATGGCCGCCAAGTCTAAAAATAGGTTTTTAAAAAACAAGTTTGTAGCGACTACTTCTTGAAAACTCTAAGTGATATTGATATGGGTCTTTTTCTAAAATGATCAGCATGACATGATGTTGGTCCTTGTTGAAAATCGTTTTGATTCGACGTTAAACATGGCTGCCAGCGGCCATCTTTGTTTACATAGAGTTCTATAATGAAAACTTGTAGCGAGTACTCCTCTGAAACTACTTGACGGATTTTTATGAAACTTCACAGGAATGTTGCTCTTCAGTGATGTCTAATTGATCCTAGCAGAATTTCAGGTCGGCCGGATATTCAAGGTGGCCGCCACGGCTAAAAATACATTTTCAAAATACAAGTTTGTAGCGACTACTTCTTGAAAACTATAAGTGATATTGTTATGGGACTTTTTCTAAAATGATCAGCATGACATGGTGTTGGTCCTTGTCAAAAATCGCTTTGATTCGACGTTAAACATGGCTGCCAGCGGCCATCTTTGTTTACATATAGTTATATAATGAAAACTTGTAGCGACTACTCCTCTGAAACTACTTGACGGATATTCATGAAACTTCACAGGAATGTTGCTCTTGATGTCTAATTGATCCTAGCAAAATTTCAGGTCGGCCGGAAATTCAACATGGCCGCTAAAAAACAAGTTTGTAGCGACTACTTCTTGAAATCAAAATCAATCAGTAGAGCTTCAAGGTCATTGACCTATTGTTGTTAATGTGATTGTGTGTGGTTTTGTTTTGTTGTTTTGTTGTTGTTGTTGCAACCCACAAATTGTACTAGAGAAGCTCTAGCCTATAGCGCTTCACGTCTGCTCATCTACATTTAACGTGAAATGTGAAAGTTCTGCTATTTTCACGTGAAGACGTGATCCTTGTTTTTATTTTACGTGATCACGTGAACACCCCCCCCCCCCTCTTTGGGACCCCCTCCAATATCTCACATAATGTCTATGTATTCCTTTGACCGTTGCCCTCCCCAGTGTGACCTCCTCGTGGTTTTGTGTGGACGACCAACCCTCCTCAGACCAAGCTCTCTCTCATAGAGAGAGGACTTGAATGCTGAGGAGTTGTGCCCGACAAACGGCATTGGGTATTTTTATTATTTTTTATTATTTTTAATAAATATCATTATGATATATTTTATTGAGAAACATTAATTATACAACGGGAGCAACGATCAGACATAACATGGACAATGTATATATGTAAATAACACATCGAATATTTTTAAACTTCTAGAGATGTGGGATATATTTTATTATAATAGCTCGCTCGCCATAATTCCGACTTTGGTTCATTATACATAGCGGACATCAAAATTCATTGTTTGGTGACAATTGTTGACAGCAATTTAATAAGTAATATACCTACGAAGCTCATTGGTGTCCCTGGCCTAATATAATAGAAACAACTATAGTAAATATACATACAGTAATCCGCCATAGACAATACTAACGTCTGCTTAGCTCTTGCCGCCTAGTAACGAATACGAATGAATAAATAAATCCCCTATGTATAAAATAATTATGAAATATAGAATGTCAGAATGTATAATCAACATAAGAAAAGCACGCCAAAATGCCTAGTGCAACAAGGCGTGCCAAAACAAAAACTTAAGATAGATGTTAATAGGCATATTCTGCTCCACAGCCGTCACTTGACCAGTGACCAAACTGGAAGGCATTCATTGGTGAAACATGATCGGACGAGAACTGTTACCCAGCTATAATTAATAGTGTATTGTGTGCATGTTCTTTTCCTGTTCAATTCTTTAATATTGCATTTTCATTTACATATACATATATATATAGTCGTTAGAATTTGATTTGTGTTAATTGTAGTTTGCAGTTAACTATGTTAAAGGTTTTATTTGCAAATATGCAGCGGTAATTAGTATTAAGACGCAGTGCTTCTTACAAATAGTTTAACTCTGAACGGCCATTCTCCGAGTTTCTCACCAGGCTTATATATCAAGTGGTCAGCCAAAAAGTGATATTAATAGGAAAATATGTATACTTTAAGAACTTCAAGGTAACCACACATTAATCAATTGACCATTCCCTGTCTGAATACAGGAAGCTGCCGAACCCCCTGGTAGCAGTTGCTGTCATATCTCTGAGAATTTCTACGGACCTAATCAATCATAGTCAATTCAGTTCCGCCGAAATATACTGGTCAATATTTAAATATATGCAAGGGTTACAGGTCAGCAAATAGCCTGGACAGATTTTCATTGGTCAAAGTGTCCACTTCACCATGACAACCAATCTGAGAAATAATCACATACAATGGCATGTAGCTACCTAAAGATCACTTGCTCCCTTATACTTCAACGTGATACATTAAAAGAAAGTTGATCTACATTCTGAATTGATTGTTTTCTCAGGTAAGAAACTTTATTATTTTAACATGAATATTTATGCACATTATCACAATTTACTATGTCTAGTTCTATTTGGAATAATGCATTGTTTCATGTGCAATTCATGATTGTGCGTTTGTCATAACCAAAATGAAGTATTCAACTTCGGTTCAATAAATCTAAGAATAAATACTAGAAATAGTTTAACTTAAGGTCACGGTCATTGTCCGTACTACTTCTCAATTTCAATAATATTGTTTATCTACATCTGTATGTAATGTAAATCGATGCAGGCATATAACAAGTTGGTGAATAACCCATGTTCAGACTGATAGGTATAGGAATATTGTTCATACAGACATATTTGTATTCTAAGGGATTGATTCATAAATATATTGATTGATTCATAAATATATTGTACATGTAAACAGTGTTCTTCTATTAATGCGATTTGTACAGGTAAACATTGTTTTTCTATTAATGCGATTTGTGTATTCATGTTTACATGATAGAGTCAGGAACTATTATATGTGTTAACCTAAGTATTTAACGAGTATACTTTATTCGCATACACTTACTTTTATTATTCTGAGCAAATTAGGAGTAACATATTTGTATATATATATTTAATAGTACATACTATTATGCACATGTTAACCCTTATTGTATTGTAACAATAAAGACTTGCTCCCTTATACTTCAACGTGATACATTAAAAGAAAGTTGATCTACATTCTGAATTGATTGTTTTCTCAGGCCCCACAGAAGTGACCACCCCGAGTACCTAAGCCAAGCGAGTATACCCCAAGCATAACACGGTCACAGAACCGTCATCCAGTTTGTTTTCGTCTATTAATAGATTGTGTATTGAAATTGTGTATGCGTAATTTATTTGAGATTGAACATATCAAAAACTAAGTTTGATTTATTTTGAAGCCGGCAGATAATAACGGCTTTCAACTGATTGTATGTATATACCTATATAAACCTGTAATTGATTATAAAAAGAAAATGGAATGTAACTGTATTACTGTATTACCCTGTTTGAATGACATATAATGGATTCAAGGATTTTTACTTTTAGTATGAGGGGTTGCGATGGGGTAATCTGTATCTGTATCTGTGGAATACGTTGAAGAAACCAATACTGGCTTATATTCAACGGGTTTGGATTGCGCATGAAAAAATGCTGGTTCACTATGGTTTTGTCAATGCTGCTCTACTAAAGCAATCAATGACTGGAACAAATTGTGTTATCGTCCAATTTGTTCCAGTCGTAGACTGTTCTGACACACTAAAAGCCTTTTTCTTTTCCTTTTTTTTTTCGTGGCATTTTACGTAGCCAGATGAAATATCAAAATCGTAAACAGGGCTGGTTCTCTGCTCGGATTAGCAAAATCGTAAAAAGGGCTGGTTCTCTGCTCGGATTAGCGAAGGGGGGGTGTCGGCCGGAGTAACACCGAGGATTTGACAGAAATTAACTACTGTTTGAAAGGATATGGCTGTCAGGGGCGTTCCTGGGGCTAATTTAGGTATACGCATCATCGAGTTTTGGATTCACAAGTGTGCCTAGCCCCCCTATAAATAAGGCTGAAAATATCGGACAGGGAAAGCAGCATTCAAGGACGACAGTCAACCACAAAACACAAAAACACAAAAACAAACACGCAAACAGACAAACGAAAAGGCAAAAGTAGTAAAAAATGCAAATGACATCACAAACACAAAAGGGTTGACAATAGGGCTACCGCCTTGGAACGGTCAGTGGCAAAGTAGGCCACTGGGGGTTTAAACCGGTTCTAGGGTGCACCAGACCTCACACTTACCCTACTGTCATCCCATAAAAACAGGACAGTGTAAATAAAGAAATCCCCGCCATGATCTAAACTCTAACCAACAAGGCAGCATCAATAGGCAATATAAGTAAAACACACATATGCTCGTGTAAATATAATACAAAAAAACAATAGCCTAGAAAGCCACAATGAAGGTACTCAATGACTTGGCAGAAGCCAGAGCAGTAAGAGAATACACCATTAAGGGCACGACAAGAAAGAACATGGACAAACATTAAACGCCACCGTCCCAATGGGCTTTAGGTAGGCGTCATCATAGGGTCCACAGCCTGTCCGGTCATCGTACAATTAAAGAGGAAAGCATAGTGGCGAACTGTAAAAGGGTCCACCACCAAGCATGCAGTACGTTGCAAAATGATAGGGTCATAACCTCTTTTGATAAACTTTTTAACAAGTTTAACAAAGGTAGTATGAAAGTGATCATGACCAAGAATCTTACGAAGTTTATAAATCACATCACCATAGAAGTCAGGTTGTGATAGTCCTTGTCGCAGAAGAGTCCTTAAACTTCAGTTTTTATTGCATTTTTTGCATTTTTAGCCTTTTTTATTTGTTAAGCTTCTTTAATATCCTGTACACTCTGGATTTAGACCCTTCACATACAAAAAAAAAAAATACCCGTTACGTTTTATTCCTCAAAAATATCCTAGGCTTACAGAAACAAACACTACCCTAGGAAAGCTTTTCATCAAACCACGAACTCCTAAAAAATCTACAAAATATCCCCATGGATTTTTATATATATATTTATAAAAAAAATCTCAGAAATACCTCCCTTTGTATTTTTCCTCTACCCCCACCCAACACACCTCGTAAATCCCTTGCAGCCTACCTCATTACCTCATGCGCTTACCTAAAAATCACCTCCAATAGAAAACATTTCTTGACATTTCTTGACAAGAGTGGGAGGGGGTCCGGGGGCTTTTTTTTTAACTTAGGTATGCAATGGTGCGTTTTAGCGTATATCTGACAGAGAACTTGTGTGGTATTTGAATAAATAATATTTTGGCCAAATCTGAGAATTAACATTTCACAAAAGTGAATTACTTACACTGTAAAATAAAATAAACAAATGTTGACCCCATACCCTCTCTGGCTTCAGTTTTTATAGCATTTTTGGACTGTTTTTCTTCATTATTATTTTTATTCATTATTACTTTTTTTCATTTTTCATTTGATGTATAGACCCGGGCCTATATGGCCTAATAGTAGATACACCTCCACTTCCCCAACATCAACTTTCAAAAACGTTTCATTCCTTACTGGGTGGTGTTACTTATGAGTGTTTATAATGATGATGTCGACATGATTTAAAATAAAATTGGATTAAAGGGACATAATACAATTTAAATTAAAGGGATATTTTCCAATATTATTTGGACTTTATTCTAATAACGGATTTTAAAGAAATGCGGGATCTTAATTTATGTGTATTCTGCAAGTAAATATTTGTCATTGTACAATCTGAATAAAAATAGTTGTTGCTGATTTTGCACTTTCTTGTTACTGTTTACCAGTAACAGGTGGGAACGAATATTGCGTGAAGAGCGCAGTTAGACCAACACTGTTGACACAGTCTGGGGGTACTGACTTAAGACTGAACCCGGTATAATACTAATCCGAGCCTTCTCTGACTCTAAAAGCCTTTTTTATTTATTTTTGTGTTGCGATTACGGTATTATCAGTAGGAACGCCAGCCCTATGGCGTATGAATATTTATCAAACAAAGTCACGTGATAAAATCGATAACAAAATGACATTATTGGGAAAATGTTCACTGGTCAGATTTATACACCTCTTATCTATAAACTGTGATTATGACAAAACACAATCACAGATCGTTGTTAAAGTAATAATATTCACAAACTACATTGGTCGAACATAATTGGTGTACACTTCGTGTAATTCCCATTAATAGTTAAAGGTATTTTTCAAAGGGATGAATTTAGGTTGTTTTTAGGTTTAAATTGCCAACAATGCGCTTTAAATCAAAATCGATTTATTTCGTCATTTTAGAAGCGAGAATAAAAACAAATGCATGTACGCGTAGATAAATCTTTCCTCTGTCCATATGCAAAATTTTAATGAAATCGGAGACAAGTACTTTTTTTCCCCCAAAATTAACTAACATGACCCACGGACTCAAAGACGGCATAACGCATACACATTTACAGACGCGACCGGGTACACAAGAAATGAAATAATGGAATTATTTCAATACATATATTTCAAATGTATGTATCCATGCATTCCAGATTAAATTTCTGATCTATTCATGCTTTTGGTTTATGCCGGAGTGCTCCGAATAGGTTTTAACAAACCAAATTGCAACGGTACGTCGGGAAAGGAAATGAGGATGGTGAAAATATATGTTGCAGTGTTAATTTTCTGGATCCGAAAAAAATGCAAAAAAATGAAGTTTTAACAGCGAGAACGAATTTTTTTTCATGAAAGTGTTCATTGACATGTCGACTATTAAAAACCAAAATTTAAAGTCAATCAGAAAAAAGTACTTTTTTTTCCCCAAAATTAACAAAGTACACCGTGTTCGCTAAAATATGAACAATCGCCTTTCGAAGTTAATTTACACGTGGGATATAAAACCATGAAATTGTGAAATCCTTTTTAAGAGATATATTGATTTCAACATTGTTCTGTATTTAATAAATTATTAGAGTAGAATGTTCACAGTTTTTTTCAAGGACATCATTACGGTAGTATCCCTGCAACCCCGCCCCTCATCCCACCCCCACCACCCTCCATACCGTATTGATTAAGTTGTATATAGCTGCGAATGCGCAGTTGGAATCAAATTCGATTTATTTCATCATTTTAGAAGCGAGAATAAAAACGAAATCATATAGATACATCTCTCCTCTGTATATATGTAGAATTTCAATAAACGGAGACAAGCACTAATTAAGTAACAGGACCGTCCGACCCAAAGACGGCAACATTCATATCCATTAAGGAAAGACGACCGGCTACAAAAACAATTAAATAATTTCGTTATGTAAACACATATATTTAAAATGTATGTGTCCATATAGTTTACACTAATTTTTTACCTATACATGCTTTGGGTTTATGTCAGAGTGGCCAATGTATTTTAACAATGTTTCAACTGTATATCGGAAAATGAAATCATGATGGCGGCAACATACGTTGCAGAGTTAATTTTCGAAATCAGAAAAAGCGATAAACTAATTTTAGTTTAACAGGCAGAAAGAATTATATTCTTTTAACTGTTCGTTTAAAACTGAGGGGGCGACTCGAGTTTTAAAGAAAGCAAGATTGGCATGTGTCCCTTTAACCAAGTAAATAAATGACTGACGAGTAACAGACATGCTACTGTCAGTAACAAACATGATTATGTGTAGACTCGAAGATTTCATAACATAAACATGTGGACATGACATTGTGTCAATGGAGCAATTGCCAGATGTGTGGTGTTGTGAAACACTGTACGAGTGAAACCAAAAAGTGCGGGTCGTTTATATTTATAGGGCATATAGTTATATATATATATTTATATATATTATCATTTTATATTTATATGGTCCCAGAACGCAGTCATACTCACTACTATATTGAAAGTAAATACTGAATATACATGTGCGGTGCGTTACGATCTGTAGTATTTGAAAACAGACATATTAAACATTTCCCTGAACATATATAATCATGATAAATACTATATTCATGGAATTATTTTTTCCTGAAAAAAAAATACATGTTTGTTTTCAGCAATTGAAATCTACTATATTCTGCGAATATTGCTACTTTGAAAATTTGAATACGTCTGTTTTAATCAAATAGCATGTTTTGTTTGTTTTAATATATATATTTTTTAATTTATGATTTAAAAAAAAAATGGATGATCGGAATATGTCTTAAACACTATTATTGAATCCTGTAAATTAAAAAGAAGTGGTTTGGTTCAGAGGCGACAATATCGGTGAACAAAACCACTTGTTTTACCGGATTCAACATTGTGCAAGAAAATATTCATATATTATACCATTAATATTATAACATGTGTGTTGTAACAAATGCTTATCCTTGGATAGTGGACTTGACCTTTTACCTAAAAATCAAACGATCATCCTCTTTCCACTGTCCACCAATGAAGTTTCATGAAATTTGCTTTAGGTAAGAGGAAAAACTGTGTGGGCAATACTTTTCTTTTTCCGTTCATGGTAACGGACCTTTCAAGTACTGACTTCAAAATAAACAGGGATTATCATTTCACCAAAGGCAGTGGAAGTATGAAGTTTTATGAAATTAGCTTCAGAAAGTAATAAAGAGTTTGATTGCGTACACGATTTTTCATGATCAAGTCACTGTGGCGTTGACCTCAGATTTATTGACCTCAATATTAATAGGGATCATACTCTTACCAAAGGCAGTCAAACCATGACGTTTGAATATATCAAGGTGATATTGACCTTTGACCTATTAACCTCAAAATCATTCATGAGATTTGCTTTAGGGAAAGTGGACTTAAGTTTACAATATTTTACATTATCATGTCACGGTGACAATGACCTTTGACCTAATGACCTCAAAATCAAAAGGCATCATTCTCTCACCAAATGCACTCAAACCATGAATTTTGCTTCTGGGGAAGTGGACAGTGCAGACAAGGTTTTTCATAATTATTATTGGGTCACGGAGCCCTTGACCTTCAATATTTGATATGCACATACTGATGCTTCGTACAAAGTTTCGTCAAAATCCAACAAGTAGCGCAGACAAGATTTGTGACGGACGAACGGAAAGGCCAAATATAATCTGTCTCACCTACCACTTTGTGGTGGAAGACATACTTATAAAGACAATATGTTAGTATATGTATACTTTATTAAGCAAATAATTGAGCGAACATAAACTTCAGCATTTGGACAGTGGTGTACTTGGAGTCTTCTTCCACATGACGTGCAGACTGAAAGAAAAGAAAGACATAGAATAAAAAGTTAATATAAGTCGAGCAGAGTATTCAATTTGAATCAGGTGTCGCGAGGGATGGGACAGTTTACAATTTAATTATTGTTTAACGCCTCATCAACACGTTGTTTAGGTTATTTCGAGCCGCCCCAAAGAGAGGAGGAAATATACATAGGCATCCAGGAACCCTGCCCTACGCTTGTTACCGATTAGATACCTATGGTTCTTTAACGTGCTTGTAGGACAGACTTCGATAAAAGGACCATCCGGTTTACGTTCCCATCAGACGAACGGGGCTAGCAGGACACATCGAAGTAACCCAGTGGCGCCAGTAGGAATTGAATCCGTGTTCACTGGATTCAAAGCCGATATGCTATAAACGTCCCTTGACCAAAACTGAGTAAATGGCACATCAACATGGGGAGAAAACATTAATATACAACTATTTATTTTCTCTCTCAAAACCTGGTGATGCCCCTAGTTTTAGAAATAAAACATGATAAAATAGGGCAGTTGAGAAGACACTTTTGTAGATGTGTGGTCTGTTCTGATGTGAAAATGTGTAAAACAGACACAAGATTAGAAATTTGCTCTGTGTCCCTTTAATAAATTGGGGACCCATCACATAGACCATAATCATATTGTAATTAGTTGATGTTAAAGGGACACACGGCAATCTTGAAGTATTTATCAAGCTTTAACATTAGCATCTCCATTTGTTAACCTTGTAACATTTTAAATTTAAACCTGCTTGCATTAAAAGGTATTTTTGTCTTCGTTATTCTATCAAATATATTATAGGTGCACTATTATCAACAGTAAGTAATGTGTAAAACAATTTCTTCTGAACTATTCTAATAAATAATATTTATGATGCACAAATGCAAACTATGCAGAAAAATTAACCGAACTCCAGATGTTTTAAACAAATAAAAACTGCCTAGTGTACCTTTAACACAACTTGTTTTCGCATGTATCCAGTACATGTAGTTTACACGAGCTCATATGACAATCACGCTGCATTATCACTGAAAACATTGTTTACTCTAACTTTGAACAGCACCGTGCAAGCATAACACAAGCTCCATTTAAAGAACTACACAAGTGCAAACAATTTTTTAAAAGGCTCTCACCTCCATATGATCCAATGGCATTTAATACGGCTTGATATTCTGAAGTCGTCAGTATCAATTCACTTAGAGCTGCTCAAGGTCACGATTCACATTTGAGGCCTTTCTGAAAACAACATCAATCCAATGTCAATGATCAAACAGACATAGTTTATCCTTTGTTATACATAATGTAACATATTTAAAAAAAGAAAAGATAAAAGAAGAACTAAATTAAATAAAGCATGGATACTACGTGTGCTCAATAACACGGTTAATGTAATAAAAACATCTCTCATCATTCATTATACATGTAAAATATAATGTAGCCTAACTGGAGATCCATTAAAATCATTGTTCCACTTTCACAGCATATTTCCAGCCCATGGAATAGTCATTTCTTTTGAGACACATTGGAGGCAAGCGTAGTAGCTCCACCTCCTTAAAGGCTTTTAAGTGAAGTGTACTTTCTCGAAACTGCGTTGTTTATTTCGCAACAGAAAGTATGTAATAAATGTAAATAAATGTCAATTCAAAATCACTTCCTTGCCTCCAAACTTTACTGTACATAAATATGAATCTGACCGATTTCAGTCAAATGTCTATGGCAGTTTACATTGTTTCAATGGTAGTTGTATCGGGTTATGTATTCACGAAAATGGGAATAACATAACGATATAGAGACAACGCTAACAATTTACATTCATGCATCTGAGGGGTGGGGGTGGGGTGGAGGGGGTTTCTAGTTTTCTTTCCCCTCCTTGTTTTCGGTATGCAAGTTCCATCTACCCCCACACCCCAATCTACCGTACTTGGGTGGGAGCGGGGTGCTGGGGACATTGATAGCATTTCTACTAGTAAATGTTTTATTCCACGAAACGTTCTACAGTTTACTGTACATCCAGTTACTGGAAAGATCGGAGTGAAAAATATGAACTTTCTATTAAACAGTATACGCCACTTTTTTAGGCATTATATTTGGCTAATGTCTAAATATGTACGATCTAAAAGTGGTGTGTACTGTTTATTAACAAACACATTTTAATGACAAAACAAATACCTTGATCATGGACCTCTAGCAGCAGACAGTAATCCCAAATCCAATTTGACCAACATGTCAATTTCACGTGTCAAGTTATGTCACGGTGACCTGTCAGTCACCAACACTGCATCGTGTTGACACATAATGGGACGTTATTTCGTCCGGTAAGGTATTAGTTTTTACATATCTACGGTATGAACACTGTACGCGTGTTGTTAGACTCCATAGGTTCCGTAGTGCTCGCCGACGCAGCGCGCCCAATTTCGGGTGTAAAAAAATGGCGTCTGTTTTAATTGAAAATTCGTAAAATAGTCCGTAAAATACAAAGAAATAGTCCATGTTCGCGGAGTTAAAATGCGAACAGAACTGATATGTTATAGGTCCGTGGCGTTCCTACTGTATGGCTGGTGCAGATGGAATATCAAAATCGTAAAAAGGGCTGGTAAGGTCAGAGAAGGCTCGGATTAGTATAATACCAACAATGGGACTACCCTGTAAAATGTTGCTCCTAGGTTAGGAATTAAACATTTTTCTATTTCTCTGGGTACTCCCGTTGCTGTCCCATCGCCATCCAGGTGGGTGGGTGAAACAAGTTATTATAAGTGCATATTTGCTTTTGTGTGCATCCACCCAGTTATTACTAATACCCTACAACTTTTTCACGAACATTCTAAAAAATCTAAAAGAGCACAAAATGGAAAGGGTGGAGAAGGTAGTAGGGTAGTAGGGTTGGGGGTGGGTGTAATAACACTCAGAATAATGTTTAGCCTAAATGTTTATTCCTAAAAAAAAGCCTCCGCAAACTCGATAGAATGCGGGCCTTTATATATATTATGCGCCATTTAAATTAAAGTTTGTTATTATTTATTTTTCATATACGTGTAGATAAAACTGAGAGACCATTGCCCAAATACCCTCTAGAAATTACAGGTCTGTAAATGACGCTAAAATGTTGATACATTAGCCCAGTGAAGTAATAAGAGAGTGAATGGGCACATAATCGAATCTCGCAGGGTCTCGTATGGCTAAAACGAGAAAGATAAGCGTCTCTGTACATGATCAGAAATTTCATCGTGATCGCTGGGCGCTCTTTAAAAATGCTTATAACTGCGACAGGTGCGCGGTTAACGGTATCATTCAATTGTTATGAATATAGCGGAATGGGTTCATGATTTAAACATATTTTATTGCCAATATTTTACAAACAGAGCAAATATAAACATATATACGATAGACATATTATAATGACAAATGGGTTGGGTAACAAGTTCTACCAACATTAGATTAAACCCTTCCCAGTTAGCATTTTGAAATTGCGAATGTATATGGCTGAGAGTAATAAAATAAAATACAATGGCAAATACATTGATATAGAATAAAGCTGAATAAGTAAATAAAATATAAAGAGAAAACATAATAGAGAAAGAGAGAGGATAGAATAGTGAGAATAGTGAGAAAGACTATTTTACCCCAATTTGAATTCAGTCAGTTTAAGAACGCCTGAACGCTATCTAGAAAACATTTTCAAAATATAGTGTACGCGCATAGTACGTGTAGATTGTTGAAAAACAACAGAGACAGATTATGTAAACCTATGTGTTTCGCGTATATATGTTTGAACTGCTTCGAAGAGAGATTCATTTCCTCTGTCAGTTAACTGTTCGAGACCATAAAGGATTGTTCTTATATTTAACGGGTGTAAATGGCGGGTGGATTGAAAGAGTTGGAGCCGGTATGTGAAAAAAGTGTTACACTGGAAAAAATAATGTTCAGCATCTTCTGCTTCAAATCCGCACTCGCAAACGGGTGAATCGCGTAAATGATTAAGGTATAAATCACTATTAAGATTACTACACAAATTCCTCATTTTGGCATGTAAAACAGAAAATAAACGTTGACCACTTAAGTAGTATTTTGGTACCTTTGTACTCGGAAATACAGATGTTAATAGTCTTCTCTTGAAAATTGATATAGATTCCGAGTTTCGTATTTCTACTGACAGATTATTCCATAGTTTAAGAGAAGACGGAACAAACGATTTGTTGTATATTTCAGTTCTCCTAGCAATAGTGGCATAGTTGTCGTTATTTCTGAGAGGGTATGCACTGACATCTCCTACTAGCTGCGGAAAGATGTTTGAGATATGATTTGGAACGGATCCATTTTTAACATTATAGACTGAAATAAGTTTTTGCATTTTCCTTCTATCGGAAAGTGATACCCATCCTATTTCCGATATTAAACGATGTATGGATACTGAACGAGTCAGTCCCGTCACAATACGAGCTGCTTCATATTGTAACTTTTCCAAGCTATCTTTTTCGAAAGAAGTACATCCATCCCATGTAATGGAAGCATATTCTAATATTGGACGCATATAAGACAAGTATATCTGATTAAGTGTTTTACGAGCTACTTTATATTTAAGTATTCGCATTAAACCAAGAACCTTTGAAGCAGAAGCAATAATATTGCTAATGTGTTCGTGCCATTTTCCGTTATTACTTAATGTTACTCCTAAATGTTTATGGTTGTCAACAAAAGTCAACGGGACATTGTCTAGATATAAAGTTGGACGACGATCATTATTAATTAAAGAAAAGAACATTACTTCTGTTTTGGCAGGATTAAATTGTACAAGCCATTGATTTGACCATTGCGTAATCATTACTAGATCATGATTAAGGATTCCTTCCATGTCGTTTATACTAGATGTTGAGACTGATAGCGAACTGTCGTCAGCAAATAAACGAGTTATACTCAGCATGTTTTCGGCAATATCATTTACATATATCAAAAATAAAAGTGGGCCAAGACAGAGCCTTGAGGAACTCCGGCAGTTACAGTTTTTGACTCGGAGGTTGCAGATCCAACACGGACTCTTTGAGATCGGGTTGAGAGATAATCAGATATCCAGGCTAAAAGTTTTCCATCAATACCATATTGTTTTAGCTTAAACAAAAGCCCTTTATGCCAAACACGATCGAAAGCTTTAGATATATCATTAAAAACAATACACGTAAATTGTTTAGCATCGAATGCCTGACATATATGGTGATACATATCGACAAGTTGATATGTAGTAGAATGACCAGGGAGAAAACCCGATTGGTTTCTAAAAATAGATCGAACATAAGTAGAAAATTATACATGTGTTTAAATACTATTCTTTCCATTACTTTACCAACACAACTAAGTAACGATATTGTCTATAGTTCATAGGAATACTAGGATCTGACTTTTTGAAAAGTGCCATAACCATAGCACATTTCCATAGGTCGGGGGAAAATACATTCATTTAATGATCTGTTAAAAAGTATATGTAGAGGTTTTGAGATTGTATTTACGTTTCCTTTAACATCTTATGACTTATTTCATCCTCTCCATTTGCTTTATTTACGTCCAAAATCTTGATAATATCAACAATTTCGGATTCTTCTATATAAATAGTTTCTAATTTATTATTGGATTTTAAATGAAAAATAGGTAATTCAACATTAGAGTCATCAACTGATGATATTGAAACAAAATATTCATTTAAGCATTTCGCTTTTTCTTGGTCAGTTATTATTAAGTATGACGTATCGCCATTAGATAAGACTGTTTTTAAAGGTGGAATAGTTTCCGCATTTTTGTTTGACTTCATGAAATATTTTAAAAGTTTCCAATACTGACGTCTGCCCGTAATAGTTGTTTCAGTAATTATAGTTTCCACATTATTAAAGAAACGTTCTTTCGCATGTTTTTTAAGATTATTAACTTTGTTTCGTAATCTTTTATATGCTGCTAAATCAGAACATGATTGAGTACGCGTTGCTTTAGTTTTTTGACGATCACGTTGTCTTGAAACACGTCTTATTTCTGAATCATACCACGGTTTGTCATTAGGACGAATTGTTACATATTTCGATGGGATGCACACATTTATTAATTCAAAAAAAGATTTAGTAAACTTTTCGCACGCAACACTCAGCGAATCGTTATATAAGAAAGACCAGTCTGTATGTTGAATAAGATCATTGCGTTTTATGAAATTGGCTTTCTTATAATTCCAAACTCGTCGAGTAAAAGTCGGTCTAACATTGTAACTGTATTGTAACATTAAGTATGTACCATGGTGGTCGCTTATATCATGTGGTATGGTTACAATTCCGGAATCTAAGGGTTTAAGAGAATCAGAAATAACTATAGGATCTATCAATGTGGCAGAGTAGTCGGTAACTCGAGTTGGTTCAGTTATAATGTTTGTCATATTATTAAGCTGCATTATATCTTTTAAAAAATGGTTATCAGTATTAAGTTGGTTCTCGTTGATATCACCAACTATAATGATGTTATTCGATAATTCAAAAGCCTTTTCTAAGCTAATGTTTAAGTTATCCCAAAAAATATTACTTGAATTAGGTTTGCGATAAACGGTACATACTAAAATAATTTCACTTTTATCTCTTACTTCAATCCAAAGTGAACTGGGTAATAAATATTCAAGTTCTAATACACGTCTTGAAATAATGTTATTCGCAGTATACATTAACAGTCCGCTAGAATGCGCAGATGTATCCTTTCGGAAAATATTACTATAACCGTCTATACGTATAAAATCATTGGACACGTTTTCCGATAGGTGTGTCTCTGTAAAACACAAAACATCATAATCTAATAAATGATCCTTAATATATTCCATTTTGTTACGTATACTACGAATATTTAAGTGAAATAAAGAGAGGCTATGTTTCTCTATCGTATTTTCAGGACCTGGATTTATTTCAATGTCGCCTGACATAATAACTAATAACAAAATAACAAGAGAAAACTCAATGTTTAAGAGAGATTTAGAGACGCATGCAGAAATGGACAGCACACTTCGAAGCAATTTCAATATACCGTTAATTAAGCAGCTTAGGAACATGAAAGGTTTACGGAGAAAACACATGCTCTTTGTGAACGATTTAAATCTGTTATTGAATGTGCCTATGGCCATTCTCCAGCAACTAACATCATTACCCATTGTGTTTTAAATTTACAGGTAAATCAACCACACGTATATGCACTGTGAACGGCCACATGGCGACTAGTTCAGATAAACATATTGTTTTCTCTCCGACTAAACAATTTAATATAATTAGCACTATACAACTAAAATAAACATTACAATAGTTTAGATTAAGCAGTAATAATTTGAAAAACGAACTCTTGTGAATACAGTGCGTACACAAAGCACCTCTTATTTTGTAGCAAAACAGCCCAAAGCGTGCACGCCAATAATCTATATTATTACGATACACAATAACATGTTCATTGTACCGGTAATCAGATTAGCGTTAATCTAGTTGTAATAAAGATAAACTTGTTACACCTTCGTTGCTATTTTGACGCTTCTATACATACACATATTCTTTCAAGGTTTATTAAAATAAAGGTTTATTTATTGGCCAATGCTGGTTAGCGGTAGATGACGATTTTTATTTTGAGTGTTTGTAAAAAGGGGCGTTACCATAAAGTTAAGCGTACTAGAGTTACGAGTGATTTCTTTTTGTATTTATTTCGAAACATATTTAAAAGATGTCATTAATTAAAGGCAATATATAAAAAATACATTATACATGCACACAATATCGATATTTTGTGTGTATGGGGTGGGGGGGGGGGGGGGGGATTTCGAAACATATTTAAAAGATGTCATTAATTAAAGGCAATATATATAAAATACATCAATATATATAAAATACATTATACATGCACACAATTTCGATATTTTGTGTGTGTGTGTGGGGGGGGGGGGGGGGGGGGGGGTGCGGTGTGGCGGTGTGATTGTTTACCTTTTCTTTTTTTTCTAAATGTGTATTCATTTATAGAAATCATGGATTTAAATGTACACTGGATTTGAAACTCCCTATACGCCCCTTGTTAATTCCCGATTTATCCGCCGAATGGTCAATAAGCTGGTTCCCTGATTATTCTGCGGTAAACAACAGGGTACCTGCCAGGGTAACTGGTTCGCGGCGGCCATTTTTGACGCGATCGATTATCCTGAAATGAGCTGATGTTGACATAAACCTGAGTTATTAACATACTACTTCACGATCTATTTCAAATATAGAGGTAAGTTATTTAAATCTGATGTATTGCTTTTAATTTATTGAAAGAAATTATGGAATTCATACTATAACTTGGGTTTTAACGGCGAAAATACGCTCTTTTTTCTACAGTTTTCGCCATTTGCGGCATGAAATCGAGAATGTACATTTTTGAAAATATAACTTCTCTTTCATTTACGTTACGATATTCAAAGTAATTATTCCTTCGTAATGCCATTATTGTGTAGCGTTGGTTGCCTGTCTTGGATTTCTGTATAGCCTTTGTTTTGTTCGCAAATTATGCAGTTGAATGTGGTTGAAAATTCATAAATTCTTTTTCCAGTTTTCGCCATTTGCGGCTTGAAATCGAGAATGTACATTTTTGGTAAATTTAACTTGGATTTCTGTATAGCCTTTGTTTTCATCTCAAATTTTGCTGTTAAGTTGCTTGAAAAATAGTATTTTTTCATTTACTGTAGCCTACATTCTTTTAATCTCATGAGAAAGTTCTACTTCTACTCATGGACCTACGTATTCGGTATGACACGTTTGACATTTGGGGTACTTGGTGCAATAAAACAGAAATATTATATCGATCACCAACATCCTGTTATTTGGAACACAAAACAACCCTTTGAATTAGAGAGAGATATAGTTTTTGTTTATTCTCGCCCTATGGCACTAGGCCTTTTGGCGAGCTTTTCAGTAGTAGGTTAATATGGAATGTTTATATAATTATAAACATGTTGTTGTGAAGGGAAGGGGAAGGGAAGTATTCATTCAAATAATGGCAAGAACCAGGCAGGCAACCGTGTCAGTTGGATGGGATTGAAATTCAGAAGGTGATTAACACTGAGTTTGTATAGGGAATTAGTTGCCCATTGATGTTTGGAAAAAGCCCAGGTTGGTCTATTTTGTAATTTTAGATCGAGGATTAATAATATAATTTTATAATTTTACCCCAACGTCAGCGCGTCACCATCTTTTTTTAAAAATGTTATGTAATATGTACATATATACATAATCAATGTCGTGTCTGCTTCATGCTCCCTACCAAAGGGAATGGACTGTTTTAATTGTAAGCATATAATTGTTAAAATCAAATAAAAATATCCCAGTGTTGTTTGTAGGACATCACTCCAAATCTCTCAATAGCTCGTATGAGAGTAAACACGTCAAATGGAGTGTGTCCCTCCGCCAAAGCCACGGGGAGGCCACACTGGGGAGGGCATGAAGCAAAGGTATACATAGGTTTTACATGTTAATACTATTTCCCCCTATTCCGATGTGTGCGTCAGATAAGAATAAAAATAGTTCTTTTCCCGTCTGCTAGTATAAAACCAATGTGTTAAAAAGTATTAGGCATATATAAAACTAAGTAGGTCAGCCAGGAATTTCTATTAACTTAATTGTTCATATAAAACAACCAAAAATTAAAATCACACACCGGGGCTTGTGGGGGCATACAATATAGTGTTATGTGAAATTATACAAAGTAACACCGACATATGTATTAAACATCTCCACTACGACAAAAGGTAGGGCAATCCCCACGCTCATGTCGCCATGAAGTGCTTACCGAGTCGGATTATATTAATAGATAAAATTCAGCAAAAATTGAAAAAAAATTGGAAATTGATGTTTTCGGGCCCAGCAGACAACACACAGGCTATTCCACTGGGCCATCCAACATATACTTGGAGACTTTTCTAAGTCTACACTTTTTAAGACGGTTTTATTTTTACCCTATTTTTGTATGGATTGGCCAAAAATGTATTTGGTACAATTCATGTATGTATATTATAATAAAAATAATCGAAAATATTACTCGTTAAGGTACATAATTTGATATATGCGCTGAAAACCAAACCGTACCGTCGTTTTTTTAAAAACCCAAAGTCACAAAATGGTGTTGCGAAATTTTCATAATTTCAATATTTTTAATAAAATTATGTTTTGTGTAAATATTTTGTATTAGGTGTAATCCTTATATCAAAATAAATCAGGAATATGCAATTATGTTTGTGTTCCTTTAAATATGTAATGGTATTCGGATATTTTATTTAAAAAGTCACTATATTGTGAATTATGTAGCAAATATCGAGAAAAAATATTATAAATTATTAAATTAAAAACAATTTATGTTTTCTTTTCGCATCTTTTCAACTACAAATAACGTTATAAAATTCTATTTAGAAAATGGATGAAAACATCTTACCCCACCCACCCAAAATTATTTAAGGCAAAACTGAAAATATATTAATTTCACGACCAATGAATGAATTATCAATATAATGTGTTTTTTTGGTTGGAAAGTTGTCTTAAAAAATAAATTGTAAAGGAAAGACAACATTGTTTGCACAAATTTTAATTTTCTGACGTGAAAATGCATAAAGCACGCGCAATGCATGCTGCCTGTTTTCTTTAATTAAAATTGATATAATTTGCTTGATTTAGCTGCACAATCGGTTTACATTATTACATACACAATTGTATAGAAATCGGTCAAACAATAAAAAAGTTATTGGATTTCAAAAAGTGTAGACTTAGAAAAGTCTCCAAGTATATCCATGACGCCAATATAGTGTTACATGAAATTTATACGACATATGGGAGTGGGAGTGGATGGGGTCGGGAGAGAATAAATAACTTAGTAATATCATATATATAAAAAGTGTACGTGATTGGTCCTGGACCGTTGTGCCTGCGTTGTCATCAGACTCAAAAATCGCCCCAACGCGTCCACCGGATCAGTCACATAACCTGACTGAATCAATTAAGTAGTTTATATTATTCATATGAAGTTTATGCAGATTGGATGCAGTGGGGAACAATAAGTAACTTAGTATTATTTTTGTTTATAAGATAAACATTAAGGACACCCTTAAGACATATTTAACAAGCATCTCCTTTACACCACAATATTGTTGCTTGGAATTATCACTAAGACTAATAGGAGTGAAAGTCGGGGGGATGGTAGAAAAAACTAATGCAAATCCTATTAAGCAATTACCATCACAGTAACGCAGACAAATTTGATAAACATCTCCACTACGCCAAAAGGTAGGGCTGTCCCCACACTCATGTCGCCATGAAGTGCTTACCAGGTCGGTTTATATTAATAGATACAACTGAGCAAAAATTGAAGAAATTTGGAAATTGATGTTTTCGAGCCCAGCAGACAACACACAGGCTATTCCACTAGGCCTTCCAACATATCCATGACGTGAGAAGGTAGGGCTGTCCCCACACTAATTTAGTCATGGATGTAGTTAAGCTGTGGGGTAGATTGTTACTTCCCTAGATAAATAAATGACAAAACAAGATATAGATCCGAATTGATTGCCAGATGGGGAGCCAGTACAACGACCGTCTAGCCAATTGACAAACCTTTCAGACCGACACTATCTGTATTTATAAATGAATTATTATAGTTAAAAGGTGGAGATAGTACATTTTAGTAAATTATTGGGAATGAATCCAGACTACAATAATGTAACTGTAACTTATATATGTATACGTTTGGTGAAGATAGTCGATATGAGTTAAATTTTCTTTTCAAAATGGGTGTCCTTAATATAATCACCAAGGGCGCTGAATGTCAATTTACTGTGCCTTTTCTGAGGGTCGAGTATATTATTTAAATTAAAAAGTATAAAGCTTTGTTGTAATTTGGCCTTTAATTCTTCCCTTTCTATATCTAGCTGACTGCATTGTAGTAAGAAGTGTTCAGTGGTGAATGGGACAGAGCAGAAAGTATAATTGTTTTCCAGATCTTTGATAATGTAACTGCCTAGACTTGATGGTAATAGGTTATATCCCATTCTAAGTCGTGTTATAATTTTATTTAAGATTTTGTTTTCAGAAAATAATACATGATTTCTAAAATTACAGCTAAGTCTGGTAAACATATTAAATTTATTGGTTTGATTTGTTAAATAAATGTTTAATTTTTCATTTTTTTTTTTCGAATGCAAGAATATACTTCTGAAAGTCCAAAGGGAATATCCTTATCGATAGTGGGGTGATCCAGCCCTGCTTTGCATGCAAGGTCGGCCTTTTCATTGCCAGAAATGTTTACATGTGCTGGACACCATTCTAAGTGAACTATAAGGTTTAAGATATTACATTCATTAAGTAAGGTTAAAATATTAGAGATAAGGTCTGGTCTAGTCTTACTAATCCGATCTTTAATTGCATTAAGGCTAGAAAGGGAATCGGAGAAGATCACTGATTTGGAGGGTTTATTTTTAATGATCCATTTAAGGGACTTAATTATTGCCATCAGCTCTGCAGTAAAAACAGAGAGTCCATCAGAAATTCTAATTGTTTTGCTAATATTTTTCGAGGGAATAACGAAGGCAGATGCTACGCGTCCAGAGACAGGATCCATGGATCCATCAGTAAAGATATTTATATAAGAAAATTTATTGTCTATATGTTCATTGAATATTTGTTTGATAAGTAGAGGATTGTCTTGTTTTTTAAAATTGTTTGAAATGGATATATCCACAATTGGCGGAGCTAGAGTCCATGATGGGATATCTCTAGGATTAAAGTCAGCTATATTTATATTATCTATCTTGTATTCTTGTATCTGATTAAATATTGTTGTTCCAAAGGGTTTAGGTTTATGACTAAATTTATTTTTACAGTGCGTGTTTCTAAAAAATTCATTAATTGGATTTGTTAATTTTCTCGTTTGGGTCCTGGCCCAGAATCGCAGCATCTGTTTTTCCCTATGTAAGTGTAAGGGGAGAACTCCAGATTCGTGCTCTAATATATGTTTGGGTGTTGAATTCAGCGCGCTCAGTGCTATCCTTAATGCCTTATTTTTGATTATATCTAACTTTTTTAGTAGGGACGGAGCAGCACATGAATAAACGTGGGATCCGTAATCGATTTTTGATCTTATGAGGGTTTTATATAAAATAATAAGAGATCTTCTATCCGATCCAAAATCTGTTCCTTGCAGTATACGTAATAAATTTAGGTCTTTTTCACATTTGGCTATAAGGTTATAGATGTGTGTATTAAAATTTAGTCGGCGGTCCCAGATGAGGCCTAAAAATGTAACCGTTTTATTAAATATAATTTTAGTGTCTCCTAGATATAGGTCTAAAGAAGTTCTAGCAGAGTTGCCAAATATGATGCCTACTGTTTTATTAGGAGATAGTTTAAAACCCCATTTATTAGCCCATTCCCAAATTAAATTTAAACCTTTTTGGGCTTTAGTTTGTAATTTGTGCTGCTGTCGTCGGCAAATTGACTAATTGTCATTCCTGATTCTTTTAGTACATCTGGCAGATCATTTATCAGTACATTAAATAGAAGAGGGGAGATGATAGATCCTTGGGGGTGCCCCTTTCGAGAGTCTCCTCATCTGAAAGTGAGTCACCGACTTTTACAATGATTTTCCTGTCCTGTAGAAATGCTTTTATAAAGAAAAAACAATTACCTCTGATACCTAAGTCGAATAATTTAGAAAGAATTCCTATGTTCCAGGCAAGATCAAAAGCTGCCTGCAAATCAAGAAAAATTGCTAGAACTGAATGGCCGATGTTTTTGGCAAAGATGATATCATGTTGTAGTCTAGCTAGTTGATCCTGGGTTGATCCTGGGTACTACGTCCCTTTCTAAAACCTGATTGGAATTCATTTATTAAGTTATTGGATTCTAAAAAGTGTTCTAAACGAGTTTTTACCATAAATTCCATAAGCTTACTGGGATGGGAAGTGAGGATAATGGGACGGTAAGATTTAGGGTCATTGGAGTCTTTATTTGGTTTTAAAATGGGAATAATACAAGCAAGTCTCCAGGAAACAGGATAAGATTTGGAGGACCATATATTATTGTAGAGGGATAGCCAAATATTAAGAGTAGAGTCAGGCATGTTCTTAAATAAAGTATAAGATATTTTGTCCGGTCCCACCGCGGAATTTTTCCTGCTATGTATTGCATCTTTTAATTCGAAGAGAGAAAAGGGGGTATTAAGTAGGTAATTTGTTTCGTCCTCTTCGTCTAGATCGTTTAATTTAGTATTGAAGTTATTTTCGAAATTGTTTTGAAAGTCATTAGTATTATTACTAAGATTATTTTTACTCGAAATTTCTGAAAAGTGTTTGGCTAATAGATCCGCTTTATCTTTATTCGTAGTGGCATATTGTAGATTGGTTTTTAATAGTGGGATGGATGTGAAGGATTTGAATTGTATCTGTTACCGCCCTTTTATGGGGAAAATATGCCGAAATATCGCGCACGACCACCTTGTATATTCGGTATAACACCTCTGACTTGGGGGTGGAAGGGTGTAGTAAAAACAAACGGAAAGCATTTCACCTATTATTACATCCTGTTTATTGCCACACATGGTGACACAACTGAACTGTATGGAAATACAAAATGCCGACACAGACACGTCGACCGCACTGTATATTCGGTATCGAACGGTGTCAATTAGAAGGCCAGGCGTGCAATATGAAGAAATAGACCAGTAAATCCATCATAGTTTAATTAAACAAGACAACTAAAGCCAAAATCAAGTCGAGTTACCTAATAAGTCCGCTTACTTATGTACTTACATGTATCATTATGCATGTGTATGTACAATTTGCCGAGTGACATGATCATTGTCGCAGTTTCACCTACGGTCATATTATTTATTTCGTTAATTAAAGTTAAAACAGAAATCACTTATAGACTGAAGAATAATCTCTCAGCTCGTATTTGAATTAGCCAGCTAGTTT